>JAQNBH010000009.1:19489482-19754482 GCA_028752905.1 Cladorhizidae sp. MBARI D1340-BT2
AAACATACATAGATATGTCATGCATGGCAAAACCAAGTTTTCTATCCATCTCCTCATTGAGGGCTCGCTTTGCTTGCCAATACAATACACCATGAGCACGTGCTAATGGCACATGGCCTCTATGGTAAACTACACCGTGAGCACGTGCTAATGGCACATGGCCACTACATGGCCACTATGATAAACTACACCGTAAGCATGTGCTAATGGCACATGGCCTCTATGGTAAACTACACCGTGAGCACGTGCTAATGGCACATGGCCTCTATGATAAACTACACCGTGAGCACGTGCTAATGGCACATGGCCTCTATGATAAACCTACACTGTGAGCATGTGCTAATGGCACATGGCCTCTATGATAAACTACACCGTGAGCACGTGCTAATGGCACATGGCCTCTATGATAAACTATACTGTGAGCACGTGCTAATGGCACATGGCCTCTATGGTAAACTGCACCGTGAGCACGTGCTAATGGCACATGGCCTCTATGGTAAACTGCACCATGAGCATGTGCTAATAATAGAATTCTGTAACTTGATTGATTGCCAGCAGTGATTTGTTAACCCCTTAGCCTTCACATGGAGTCCAACAAGTAGTGAGCCATCCAAGTAAAGTCGGGGACGGACACTACAGCCTGAGGAGGTGGGACTGTCAAGTACAAGAAACTCCTAGACAGTGAGCCCAGAGATAGAAGTAACCTATTTCACCTCCCTCTGTCCCCACTCACTCACTCTCTCTCCTCTTCCTCTCCTCTCCTCTCTCCCTCAGACTAGATATGAGTATTTGTGCCAGTCCCCCCCCCCCCCCCCCCCCCCCCCCCAGTAACAAGTCCCTACGCTGATCCTGAGGGAGCCTACATCAGGTAACCATGTGAAATGCCGCCACTGCCATCAGCTGTGCAGTGCAAGGTTAATACTTTTTTAATTAAAAAAAACCCTACACTATATGAGGTAAGCGAGAGTGTCAAATGTCTAGGCCATACCTTACAAAAGCACACACACACACAGGACGAATGGCCTGAAGGCATGTTGAAGGCATGAAGATGTGTTTGTTGACTACACTACAGTTGTCTAATGACACGTGAAAACTGTTTGGCAAGCAAAATCCCCCCCAGGCCAAAAAAACTTGAACCAATCACATGTTTAATTAGAGTGGTGTCTATTTCTTGGAAAGATTAAAGAGATGATCACCTGGTGATGAATCACAAGCTCTCAAGTTAGCTTGGTTATTGCTGTATGCTAATGGTTGCTTGGGGTGGGCGTGTGCTACAACAAACATGAGAACGTAAATTTCCAAGGTTTCCATGACAATGCCATTGGAATGTAGTCATTAGTGCAGTATTGCGGGCCAAGAGGATTAGGGTCTTCTTCAATTCCCACCCCCCCCCCCCTCACTGCCCGAAAATAAATGCGCATACTACAGTACATGTAATTATTATTGTGTGAGAAGCTGAAACACTTAGCCTGGTTGCCCCCCCCCCCCCTCCCCTCTCACCCTTAGAAGCTAACTTCATCTACGGATGTAATCAAACAACCAACCAGAGCATTGCAGACCAACATGTCATGAAAGCTCTATCATGCTATTAATGTTGAAGACTCGTCTCTTCATCACAGATGACTATATCAAAACAACCAACCAGAGCATTGCAGACCAACATGTCATGAAAGCTCTAGCATGCTATTAATGTTGAAGACTCGTCTCTTCATCACAGATGACTATATCAAAACAACCAACCAGGGCTTTGCAGACCAACCTGTCACGAAAGCTCTAGCATGCTATTAATGTCGAAGACTCGTCTCTTCATCACAGATGACTATATCAAAACAACCAACCAGAGCTTTGCAGACCAACCTGTCACGAAAGCTCTAGCATGCTATTAATGTCGAAGACTCGTCTCTTCATCACAGATGACTATATCAAAAGGAACTCGAAGCAGACTAGAGAAACGTCCGTGTAAAGCCTTTGCATAGTCATGAGGAAAAGAAAGTCACAACAAGAAGGCATTCATGGAAGTCATGACTTGGGCTCTGTCACCAAATATACCTGCAGCAGGCGGAATTACAAATGACTCCCCTATAATTAGAGCGACCTTCTTACTGACCTAGCCCTGCATGATTGAGCTGGCTTAGAGCGACCTTCTTACTGACCTAGCCCTGCAGATTGAGCTGGCTTAGAGCGACCCTCTTACTGACCTAGCCCTGCAGGATTGAGCCGGCTTAGAGTGACCCTCTTACTGACCTAGCCCTGCATGATTGAGCTGGCTTAGAGCGACCCTCTTACTGACCTAGCCCTGCAGGCTTAGAGTGACCCTCTTACTGACCTAGCCCGGCATGATTGAGCCGGCTTAGAGCGACCTTCTTACTGACCTAGCCCTGCATGATTGAGCCGGCGTAGAGTGACCTTCTTACTGACCTAACCCTGCATGATTGAGCTGGCTTAGAGTGACCTTCTTACTGACCTAGCCCTGCAGGTTGAGTCGGCTGAATGATTTTCAGGTGTTGTGACAGACTCAACTCCAAAAAAGACATCTCGGGTGTCTTTTACTGCAAGATGGAAGCTCTAAGTAACAGAGAGGTAAGAAGCATGATCCTTCTGACCTCCACTGCTCGTTGGTTTATAGCACATGCACACACTGTTTTGCCCACAGGCTGCCAGCTAAACCCTGGCCATGCTGTTGATGAGTGTGTCTTATTATAAGCCCGTGCCACTAAATTCTGACCATGCTGTTTATAATTAGTCCATGCTAAACCCTGGCCATGCTGTTGATGAGTGTGTCTTATTATAAGCCTGTGCCACTAAACACTGACCATGCTGTTTATAATTAGTCCATGCTAAACCCTGGCCATGCTGTTGATGAGTGTGTCTTATTATAAGCCCGTGCCACTAAATTCTGACCATGCTGTTTATAATTAGTCCATGCTAAACCCTGGCCATGCTGTTGATGAGTGTGTCTTATTATAAGCCTGTGCCACTAAACTCTGACCATGCTGTTTATAATTAGCCCATGCTAAACCCTGACCATGCTGTTGATGAGCGTGTCTTATTATAAGCCCGTGCCACTAAACTCTGACCATGCTGTTTATTAGTCCATGCTAAACCCCATGCTGTTGATGAGTGTGTCTTACTATAACTAAACTCTGACCATGCTGTTTATAATTAGCCCATGCTAAACCCTGGCCATGCTGTTGATGAGTGTGTCTTATTATAAGCCCGTGCCACTAAACTCTGACCATGCTGTTTATAATTAGTCCATGCTAAACCCTGGCCATGCTGCTGATGAGTGTGTCTTATTATAAGCCTGTGCCACTAAACTCTGACCATGCTGTTTATAATTAGTCCATGCTAAACCCTGGCCATGAGTGTGTCTTATTATATATTATAAGCCTGTGCCACTATAACTTATAACTCTGACCATGCTGTTTATAATTAGTCCATGCTAAACCCTGGCCATGCTGTTGATGAGTGTGTCTTATTATAAGCCCGTGCCACTATAACTCTGACCATGCTGTTTATAATTAGTCCATGCTAAACCCTGGCCATGCTGTTGATGAACTTGTGTCTTATTATAAACTATAACTCTGACCATGCTGTTTATAATTAGTCCATGCTAAACCCTGGCCATGCTGTTGATGAGTGTGTCTTATTATAAGCCCGTGCACTAAACTCTGACCATGCTGTTTATAATTAGTCCATGCTAAACCCTGGCCATGCTGTTGATGAGTGTGTCTTATTATAAGCCCGTGCCACTAAACTCTGACCATGCTGTTTATAATTAGTCCATGCTAAACCCTGGCCATGCTGTTGATGAGTGTGTCTTATTATAAGCCCGTGCCACTAACTCTGACCATGCTGTTTATAATTAGTCCATGCTAAACCCTGGCCATGCTGTTGATGAGTGTGTCTTATTATAAGCCCGTGCCACTAAACTCTGACCATGCTGTTTATAATTAGTCCATGCTAAACCCTGGCCATGCTGTTGATGAGTGCGTCTTATTATAAGCCCGTGCCACTAAACTCTGACCATGCTGTTTATAATTAGTCCATGCTAAACCCTGGCCATGCTGTTGATGAGTGTGTCTTATTATAAGCCCGTGCCACTAAACTCTGACCATGCTGTTTATAATTAGTCCATGCTAAACCCTGGCCATGCTGTTGATGAGTGCGTCTTATTATAAGCCCGTGCCACTAAACTCTGACCATGCTGTTTATAATTAGTCCATGCTAAACCCTGGCCATGCTGTTGATGAGTGCGTCTTATTATAAGCCCGTGCCACTAAACTCTGACCATGCTGTTTATAATTAGTCCATGCTAAACCCTGGCCATGCTGTTGATGAGTGCGTCTTATTATAAGCCCGTGCCACTAAACTCTGACCATGCTGTTTATAATTAGTCCATGCTAAACCCTGGCCATGCTGTTGATGAGTGTCTTATTATAAGCCCGTGCCACTAAACTCTGACCATGCTGTTTATAATTAGTCCATGCTAAACCCTGGCCATGCTGTTGATGAGTGCGTCTTATTATAAGCCCGTGCCACTAAACTCTGACCATGCTGTTTATAATTAGTCCATGCTAAACCCTGGCCATGCTGTTGATGAGTGTGTCTTATTATAAGCCCGTGCCACTAAACTCTGACCATACTGTTTATAATTAGTCCATGCTAAACCCTGGCCATGCTGTTGATGAGTGCGTCTTATTATAAGCCCGTGCCACTAAACTCTGACCATGCTGTTTATAATTAGTCCATGCTAAACCCTGGCCATGCTGTTGATGAGTGCGTCTTATTATAAGCCCGTGCCACTAAACTCTGACCATGCTGTTTATAATTAGTCCATGCTAAACCCTGGCCATGCTGTTGATGAGTGCGTCTTATTATAAGCCCGTGCCACTAAACTCTGACCATGCTGTTTATAATTAGTCCATGCTAAACCCTGGCCATGCTGTTGATGAGTGTCTTATTATAAGCCCGTGCCACTAAACTCTGACCATGCTGTTTATAATTAGTCCATGCTAAACCCTGGCCATGCTGTTGATGAGTGCGTCTTATTATAAGCCCGTGCCACTAAACTCTGACCATGCTGTTTATAATTAGTCCATGCTAAACCCTGGCCATGCTGTTGATGAGTGCGTCTTATTATAAGCCCGTGCCACTAAACTCTGACCATGCTGTTTATAATTAGTCCATGCTAAACCCTGGCCATGCTGTTGATGAGTGTCTTATTATAAGCCCGTGCCACTAAACTCTGACCATGCTGTTTATAATTAGTCCATGCTAAACCCTGGCCATGCTGTTGATGAGTGCGTCTTATTATAAGCCCGTGCCACTAAACTCTGACCATGCTGTTTATAATTAGTCCATGCTAAACCCTGGCCATGCTGTTGATGAGTGTGTCTTATTATAAGCCCGTGCCACTAAACTCTGACCATACTGTTTATAATTAGTCCATGCTAAACCCTGGCCATGCTGTTGATGAGTGCGTCTTATTATAAGCCCGTGCCACTAAACTCTGACCATGCTGTTTATAATTAGTCCATGCTAAACCCTGGCCATGCTGTTGATGAGTGCGTCTTATTATAAGCCCGTGCCACTAAACTCTGACCATGCTGTTTATAATTAGTCCATGCTAAACCCTGGCCATGCTGTTGATGAGTGCGTCTTATTATAAGCCCGTGCCACTAAACTCTGACCATGCTGTTTATAATTAGTCCATGCTAAACCCTGGCCATGCTGTTGATGAGTGTCTTATTATAAGCCCGTGCCACTAAACTCTGACCATGCGGTTTATAATTAGTCCATGCTAAACCCTGGCCATGCTGTTGATGAGTGCGTCTTATTATAAGCCCGTGCTGCTAAACCCTGGCCATGCTGTTGATGAGTGTGTCTTATTATAAGCCCGTGCCACTAAACTCTGACCATACTGTTTATAATTAGTCCATGCTAAACCCTGGCCATGCTGTTGATGAGTGAGTGTAATCCACCTTTATTATAGTTAGCCCGTGCCACACATGCCTGCACCAGGCTGAAGTAGACGTCTTGTCCCTCAACGTGGAGATATATTTAATGTTCATCTCGAGAAGTCGTGAGCTTTTTACCTTCCTCCTCTATCACACTCCATGTCGCTCCATGCATGCACGCACCAACAGATCACTAGACCCTGAGTGGGAGTGGGGGAGACTTCTAACATATCTACCATCCCCCACAGGTATTGGTCACAACTGTACAAGAAGGATTGGCAGATGGAAGAATGGCACACCACTATCAACAGCTATCTAGAGTAGTATTCTCCCTCTCTTTTTCTCTCCTATTGTCTCTCTGTCTTGAGGTCTGAGCTGGCCAATGGAGCGTAGTCATGTGACCCGCCAATGTGGTGGCGCCATCCACAGCCAGCCAGGCCACGAGGAACACCGGCAGAGAGGAGCACTGGCAGAGAGGAGCACTGGGTTCATGCATCAACTTGATCTGTTCTCTGACCTTGCGATTTTCTCAACACTTGGACAATTTGGCTGGCCTGCACTTGGACGAGTTGAATTCGGCCTACAGCTGAACAACCTTGTGTTTTAACGATTTGCACATAGTGACATTCGTGAAAACACTTACAGTGTATCACTTGATCAGCTCTTCAACTTGAGCGCTTCAACTTGCATGCAAAAATGTCACTGAAGGGAAGGTGAAGTTGCAAATCAAACTTAGTTTTGACACATCATCACTCCACACACTTGCAGCTACACACACACACACTCATTTTCAATAGGTCAATTGCCTCAGAAAATCTATCAGCAGCGAAGAACTCCAGATTTATAGGTGTATATATATAATACACAAACCGCAATTCTGGAATATTTCGTGTTCAAAATAATCCGTAATAAAAATATTTCATGTCATTATATTTTCGTAGAAAGCCTTGTCTATGATTTATTTTTATTTTTATTATTATTATTATTTTTACTTATTATTATTTTTACTGACGTAACTGACTGTGAGACAATACGCAATTGACCTCTGAAGAGAAACCAGCTGAAAAGCTATGGGGGAGATAAGAATTGGGCATTTGGAGTTAGGCATTTGGAGTTAGAAGCATGAAACTTGGTCAGACCTTGCTACTCTGAACACTTTTAGATATGGAGCCAATGGGTACTTGAGTTAGAGATAGTAATATATTCTGTGTTTTGTGTTTTGACAGTCAAAGTGTGATCCCCTAATGATGGTGGTGAGCACCTTAATGACATCCTAAATATAGAGCACTAGCTACACGTGCTTCAATATCAACCACATGAAAGCAGTACAAACCAGTACAAAGCAATACAAACCAGTTGATATTATCAAGGCCTGTGATTTCTGAGTCACATGTACACTGCTTGACTGGAGATTGTGTGTTCTGTGTCAAGCTGAAACATCAGAGTCTTTACAATGACCTGCTGCATCTAAAAGACCAGGTGCAGGTGCTGGCTACAGGTAAATTGCTGACGATTTGACTGAGTTCAGTGAACTAAGCAAGTTCAAAGATGTGGACTTGAGAAGGCTGAATGAAGGTGGTCAGGGGATTGCTGTTGTTCTGACTGTCTGTCGGGCGAAATGGCACAAATCAGCAGAGGCATGTATAACAATACCAAGTTGCTGCAGCGGGCATTGCATTCTGAGGAAGGGCCTGGTCCCAGTACAAGAGCACCTGAGCTACCAAAATGAACGAGATCCAAGGCAGCCGCTTTGGATACCACAAATGATGCTGTGTGCTTCTTCTGTCATCTAGAGCTAGATTATCACCAAGCTGCAAAATTTTCTTCAGCTGTTTGGACAACTAACTCCGGCAAGAAAGATGTAACGCTTGAACTAGACCAGCTTGCTGCAGAGATCCTGGATGACACCACTTTGTTGGCCCAACTGAGTGCTGGTGGCAATAGAAGCCAAGTATCACAGCAAACGCTTGCTATATCTATCTAACCATGTGAGGACAAGACAAAAGACTGCCAAGCACAGAAGAAGCACAATTGATGTCAGTGAACTGGTAGCATACCTAGAGGAAACTGCTAAACAAGAGGACACTGCACCTGTATTCAAGTTGGCAGACCTCACAACCAGAATGGAAGAACTTGGAATTGAGATGGAGCAGCGAGTCAAATCGACCAGACTGAAGCAACGTATCCTGTTGGGATACTCTCCTGATCTTCGGCAACATAGAAAGGGAAGAGATATCCTTCTGGGTTTAAAGATGACATTGGCAATGCACTAGCCAAGGACTGTGAACCCGACATTGACAGCGGTGCTGTGCACCTGGCCCGAGCTGCACAGATCATCATAAGGAAAGGAGATGAAACATTTTAATGGCCAGTCCAATGTCAAGAAGATGCTGCATCACAGTTGCTGTTTTAGTCTCCATGATATTAGAGGGACCACGTGCCAAAGATGAGTCATCAGCCAAAGATGAGTCATCAGCCTCAGCATCTCTGACAATAGCTCAGCTTCTGAGATACAACCTCGTCAAGCATGTGGAGAGAAGCATGGAGGACTCAAGTGTGACACAGCATTCCCAAGGAAACTCCATTGCCAATACATACGTAAGTATTGGCTTGATGTTGCATGCACATTGATCTCAGGGCACACAACTGTCCCCAATTTCAGTGCTGGGCAATTACACTTCACCTGGACCCCTGCAGGTGCGTTCATATGAGAATCAAAACTCCACACTATACATGGATATCCCAGCAGAGCTAGCTCTGTGGTTCTTTGCATTAGACCATACCTTGCTGACTTCCAGTGCACCTGAGGGACATGGTTGGCCTTCCAGGGAAACACCCACAGAGTGCAATCAAGTTCAATGCAGGCTACTTCACAGCCAAGAAGACAACACATTCTCAGCCATGGCAATTGATCAGATACATGAAGAAAACAGTGTCAAAGGTGATGGAGGTGCAGTTGGTTGGCCTCAGTGAATGAAAACCCATTAACTGTTCTTCATCGGTGGCTGGTGGCTGGCCCTGAAAAATTTGAAAAACTTCGTGGCAAAGTTAGAGCACACACACACCACCATGATCAAATTGACGATGCGCAGACCAAGTTTATCCAAATGTCGTGCACTCGCTTCAATCATAGAGGAGATGGGAAATCCATTTGAAGAGGACAGCACAGACTTGCTGGTCCTTGACACAAAAGATTTCTGCAGCTGACATTGTGATTGTACGTATGTCATGAAGGTGGGGCAAGATCAGTTCCATTCACTTGGAAAGTGTTTGGTGGATAGATCCAAATCACTCAATGATGTTACCACATGCAACAAACTTCCGTTGTTTGCCTCTATCAAGGCCAAAGCTGCCCACAAGCAGCAGCTTGCCTCTGCAAAAATTGATTCGGAGCTCTTCTAAGACTATGTATTGTCTGCCAGACTAGAGATGGTAATCTTGAGGAGTTCTTCAGACATGAGAACAGGGGCGTATCCACCAGCATTGTCACAAGATGGACGACTCTGATTGGGTATCAAAGCTGACTTGTTGGAACCGTTTGAACAACTTGCTGAAGCAAAGGCTAATGCACTACAAGTCACTTCTGTGATCCTCGACGGAGCTACAATAGTTCAAAAGCTGAAGCCTGGCCACAGCAAAACATTTCTTGAATATGCCACAGATCTACTCACATATATTCTATCACAGCTTCAACATTGATCTCATCTAGACCTTGTATGGGACCACTATGCAAAGTCTGGAGGCCTCAAGGCAAGGGCCATCCGTGGCAAGGGAATCCGTAGACGTGTCACTGCCTCCGCTCTTCTACCAGGAAACTGTCACGATTTTTTCCGTGTTGATGCTAACAAAGTGGAACTCGGCAGCTTTCTGTCCAGACAAGTCACCGAGTGCATCCATGTTCCAAGAAAACAACCGAGGGCCACTCATCGTCAGCAGGTATTCACTGCACCATGTGAAGACACATCCTCTCTGGCCCCTTGCCACCATGAAGAAGCTGACACACGCATGGTCAGCAGGCAATCACAATGTTGGACGCGTGCCTAGGAAAATGTCACAGCTGTGCTCACTTCTCTGAACTCTTAGGAGAGAGAGATTTCTAGCACTTCTAGAAGCTAGTTATCTTCTCTTCTCTGCCTGTATGTTTGTATATGCAGCCATCATTGACACATGAGTGAGGTGCCCAAGAGGCTGCTGAAGGTGCACCTTCAACCTTCAGAGACTATAAAGCGTCCTTAGTCAACAGTCAACCACTGCCCAAGCTTTTAGACATCAGGTGAAAACAACCAAAACCCTTGCACCATAGCACACTGCCAGTAGGGAAGAAGGGGAGACTGCTGTACCAACACCACCCATGGGGCCTGCACCCACAGAGTGCTAGCCGTACCAACACCACCCATGGGGCCTGCACCCACAGAGTGCTAGCCGTACCCACAGAGTGCTAGCCGTACCAACACCACCCATGGGGCCTTCACACACAGAGTGCTAGCTGTACCAACACCACCCATGGGGCCTGCACCCACAGAGTGCTAGCTGTACCAACACCACCCATGGGGCCTGCACCCACAGAGTGCTAGCCGTACCAACACCACCCATGGGGCCTGCACACACAGAGTGCTAGCTGTACCAACACCACCCATGGGGCCTGCACCCACAGAGTGCTAGCTGTACCAACACCACCCATGGGGCCTGCACCCACAGAGTGCTAGCTGTACCAACACCACCCATGGGGCCTGCACCCACAGAGTGCTAGCTGTACCAACACCACCCATGGGGCTGCACCCACAGAGTGCTAGCATGTCTAGCACACTGCTAGTAGGGGAGAAGGGGAGACTGCTGTACCAACACCACCCATGGGGCCTGCACCCACAGAGTGCTAGCATGTCTAGTAGACTGCAGGTGGGTGGTAGGGGAGATTGCTGTACCAACACCACCCATGGGGCCAACCCCACAGAGTGCTAGCATGTCTAGTAGACTGCAGGTGGGTGGTAGGGAAGATTGCTGTACCTGATTTAAATTTCTACCATTCCAGAGTTCAAGCCTCAGATTACTGGCTAAAATGGTGGGGTATTTTTTTGTTAGTTTCTTGTTTGCCAACATTTCAACACACATTTTTTGGTCTTCTTCGTGCAGGGATTTTCCCTAAAGAAGGCCAAGGCACGTTGATTGAAACACCGGTGAAAAATATTTTAATAACAATAATAATAACAACAATAATAACAACAATCATAATGATAATAATAACAACAATAATGATGATGATGATGTTGATAATAACAACAACAACAACAATAATAAAAGCTGATAGAAAGGTTTATGTTGTCAGCTGAAAATTGCCATTCTCATTCCAAAGTTGTTTTTGTGTTCATTTGTTTGACTCGGCAGTGCCGCGGAGATGGTGTATATTTACGAGTCCAAATGTTGCACATCATCAGGTCATCATGGGCAGGGGTAAAAATATCGTAATTATTCAACCAAATGAGCACAAACCTCATGTGCAATTTAGAAGTTGGAGAAGCAGACACACAACAGCCCAACTACCGAGAGAAATGTGAGACACAGAGAGAGCAGACAGCGAGGGAGCTCTCAGACCAGTGCAGCAGCAGAGGGTGAGAGGAGAACATGATGACAGCAGCACTAGAAAGAGAGAGCAGGAAATCCCCCAAACAGCGAGAACTAGGCGAGAGTTGAAAGTTTGAGAAGTGAACAACAAACACCTGAAGGTGAACTAGCTGGGAGAGAGCAGCAAAGTCTTTGAGGGTGAACAAGCTGGGAGAGAGAGCAGCAAAGTCTTTGAGGGTGAACTAGCTGGGAGAGAGCAGCAAAGTCCTTGAAGGTGAACAAGCTGAGAGAGAGCAGCAAAGTCCTTGAAGGTGAACAAGCTGAGAGAGAGCAGCAAAGTCCTTGAAGGTGAACAAGCTAGGAGAGAGCAGCAAAGTCCCTTGAAGGTGAACAAGCTGAGAGAGAGCAGCAAAGTCCTTGAAGGTGAACAAGCTAGGAGAGAGCAGCAAAGTCCCTAGAAGGTGAACAAGCTGGGAGAAAAGTCCCTTTAATAAAGGGGGCATCACCATAAACTAGTTAAGTGTTTTTCACTTTATAGCTCCATAGATTCTGCAAACTTCATGGTGGTATGGACTTGATAAAAGATAGGTCCCTCAGTGTGCTCTCTTTTGACACTAAAACATTTTTCATAGGTATAACTATACCCAAATTACTGGAACTAAAGTGGTGGTACCCAAAACCAGAGTGCCAGATTTCTCCAGATTGCCAAGTGCTAGAGAGCTGAAATTAGCATGGTGGCTAGAGGAAGCATACAGGCGCTAAAATTTAAGTATGTGGTCAAGTACGTGGTCAAGCGCGCGGTTGGAAAATAAAAAGGAATTTTAACGAAATTCATTTTCCAATTTGGGTGCTTGACCAAGTACTTGAGTTTTAGCGCCTAATGGCAAAAGTCGTGATGCAGTAGGGCTTCCTCCAGCCACTGGTTTTAATTCCAGCTCTCTAGCACTTTATTTATGCAGGTTTTGAGGTAACCCACTTTTGCTCCAGTAACTTGGGTATAGTTATATTACAAATGTTTTAGTATCATAAGAAAGCACACAGAGAGACGTATCTTTTGAGCTATATATCAAGTCCATACCATGAAGTTTGCAGAATCTATGGAGCTATAAAGTGGTACGCACAAGTTAAGTTTTTAACCCTTACTAGTTTATGGTCATGGTCCCCATGAAGGTGAACAAGCTGGGGAGAGCAGCCAAGTCCCCTGAGCACCTGTCAACAACATCAACATAATTTGAGACAAGATAGACTAGCCAGGAGTGAGCAGGAAAGCTGAGCACCCTTCTAAACAAGGTGATCCAAGTGGACATGCCAGGAATGAACATAAAATTAATAAAGCACACCATTAGAGCATATGCCAGGAATGAACATAAAATTAATAAAGCACACCATTAGAGCATCAACAACTCCAACACAAGATGGGTCGGAATGGGACGCCAAGAGACAATAATAACCTTATGCACACAAATACTACAGGGAAGTGTTCCAAAAATAAACAACCCTACATGACGTCGCACTCTGATCTTCTTTTGGAATCCAGTTTATAATGCAGAGTCAACTCGGAGCTAGCTTGAAATGTTGAATAGTGCACCTGTGCACCCATGTAGGCCAGGCTGCTCCCATACACATGTAGGCCAGGCTGCTCCTATACACATGTAGGCCAGGCTGCTCCTATACACATGTAGGCCAGGCTGCTCCTATACACATGTAGGCCAGGCTGCTCCTATACACATGTAGGCCAGGCTGCTCCTATACACATGTAGGCCAGGCTGCTCCTATACACATGTAGGCCAGGCTGCTCCTATACACATGTAGGCCAGGCTGCTCCCATACACATGTAGGCCAGGCTGTTCCTATACACATGTAGGCCAGGCTGCTCCTATACACATGTAGGCCAGGCTGTTCCTATACACATGTAGGCCAGGCTGCTCCTATACACATGTAGGCCAGGCTGCTCCTATACACATGTAGGCCAGGCTGTTCCTATACACATGTAGGCCAGGCTGCTCCTATACACATGTAGGCCAGGCTGCTCCTATACACATGTAGGCCAGGCTGTTCCTATACACATGTAGGCCAGGCTGCTCCTATACACATGTAGGCCAGGATGTTCCTATACACATGTAGGCCAGGCTGCTCCTATACACATGTAGGCCAGGCTGTTCCTATACACATGTAGGCCAGGCTGTTCCTATACACATGTAGGCCAGGCTGTTCCTATACACATGTAGGCCAGGCTGTTCCTATACACATGTAGGCCAGGCTGCTCCTATACACATGTAGGCCAGGCTGTTCCTATACACATGTAGGCCAGGCTGCTCCTATACACATGTAGCCAGGCTGCTCCTATACATGTACATGTAGCCAGGCTGTTCCCATACACATGTAAGCCAGGCTGTTCCTATGTATGTAAAACTCGAATATTAAAGAACTTAGGATGGGGGGGGGGGGGGGGGGGGGGGGGCAACACCTTATGTTGGTGTACTTGCAAACCAACAAGCTAGGGGAGTCAGGGTGTGAAGTAAGATTGAAGATCCATTTGTCTTTGAGAACAAACACTTTGGCAAAATAACTAAACCTGCAATCTTGAGCCCTTTATATAGGCCAGTTTCGGCCACTAGTACATCATCTGCAGGCACATCAGCTCATAGTAGTAGTAGCCGTAGTGAAGACGAATTGGAGGTTGAGAATTTGGATTTACCAACTCAAGAAGCACTGCACCAGTAAAGTTGTATCTGCAAAGAAACACGTGAGCCACCCAAGCCGCGGGAAATGCTCTAAGAAGTGGGGGGAAGACTTTATTTGGATGAGGATTGTGAGGGTGCATTTTGCAAGGTCTGCAGAAAATCTGGGACATCACATCAGCGAACAGGTTGGCCGTGGGTCACCAAACCATTTTACAATTGAAACAAAGCTACTGAGAAAATGAAAACCCATGAAGAAAGTGCTCCCCATGCCGGCTAATCAAACAACTTTGGCAGCAGAGGGAGCTCTGCGAGAGGGAGGGAGCAGTCATGCAACAGCTCCAAAAAGTAGAAAGGCAAGAAAGAGTGAAGAATAGAGCAGCCATAAAGTCTCTCATTCAAGTAACTACATAGCACATACTACCGTGTTTGAAAAACTGGTCATATCTTTAGGGGGGGTTGAGAATCTAAAGTTCTTCATGGAGAATGCAGAGAGGAATGCTGTACATACATGTACATCTCATATAGCTGTAGTAGAGGCTCTAGGCACGATGATTGAGGAGTCCATGCTGGAACGTCCTTCATCATAAAGTATCCTATTGCAGTGTCATGGCAGATGAGTATACAGATATTTCAAGTGTGGAAGAGCTGTCTCTTTACTGTTGCTGGGAGAAAGGTGGTGTTCCAGCAGAGCATTTCCTGGAGATCATCCACTTGCAGAAAGCTGATGCAGAGAGTATCTACTTGATGTTTAATATTCAGGTGAGCAGAATTGTGGGCATGGGATTTGACGGAGCAAGTACGTTTTCAGGAAAGAAAACTGGAGTTCAGACTCTCATCAAGACGCTCGCACCGCATGCCATGTTCATGCACTGCCACTGTCACTTGTTTCAGTTGGCTTGTGTTCAAGCTGCTAATTCCACTCCATGCATAGCTCTGTGGAATCTTTTCCATTATTCCCCAAAGAGAACAGAATCCCTTAAAGAGATCCAGCGTGTATACTTGATATGTCAGAATTGAAGATTATCAAGCCTTCTGATACTCGCTGGTTATTCTGTGATCATTGCTGCTCTACATAACATCTGCATTAGTATACATGAGCCAGAAGC
This sequence comes from Cladorhizidae sp. MBARI D1340-BT2, assembly GCA_028752905.1. NCBI lineage: Eukaryota > Metazoa > Porifera > Demospongiae > Poecilosclerida > Cladorhizidae > Cladorhizidae sp. MBARI D1340-BT2. The sequence goes on from JAQNBH010000009.1 coordinate 19,504,792, forward strand.
ATTGGGACTTACCAAAGCTCTCAGTGAGCAGACAATCAAGCATGTTCTTTGCTGACTACATACATCCAAAACTGGCCAAACAACAAGGTAAAACACTCCAGACAGAACATTTGGACTTGTCCATCTTATCCAGTCTTGTCATGCAACCCTTCACATGTTGGATGATGCAGTTGTACCAGCAGCAAATTGGGTACTAGAGCTTTTGGATGAAAGTAAAAACCTTGGCAGGAGCAGCTGGAGTAAAAAATTACTCAGGCAGACATTAATTTGTTCCAGGAAAATGTAACAAAAACATTCATTAGTCATTTGAAAGATAACATTTTGAGCCGTTTTGCTGCTTTGGAGATGATTTGTCGGCACTGAGCATCTTTGATCCAAGGAAAGTGCAAGTGTGGACTCTAACGATCTGTCCTCTTATGGAGAAAAGTCTCTTACATCCCTTGCACACTACGGCACAGAGAGATCTGCGGAGATATTACAGGATGAAGAAACAGTCAAAGAAGCAAATGATATCCCCTGACATTAGTACAGAGTGGAAAACTTTTCATCAGTTCACAGCTAAGCAGCCAAAGAGAACATGAAATGTCAGTCGAATGAAATGTTGAAAACCATGCTCCCAAACCTGAACACACTCGCCACCATCAGTCTGTCCATACCAGTTGCTATTGCCTCTGTAGAGAGAAGCTTCTCTCAGATGAAATGAATAAAAACTTGTCTACGAACCAGCTTAAGTGGCTCCAGTCCTTCACACCTCATGAAAATTGCCATCAAGAGTCGATAGTGAAACAAACCATAGATATATGGAACAGGAAAAGAAGAGCTGTTTAAGTTTCCCATGAAACGTGTTGTGTCATCATTAGCCTATGTATATGTACGTACATATTCATCGTCGAGATAAAATGTATTCCAAGAAGGGGGGAGGAGAATCCCTAAATGAATCTGTACACATGTAGGCCAGGCTGTTCCTATACACATGTAGGCCAGGCTGTTCCTATACACATGTAGGCCAGGCTGTTCCTATACACATGTAGGCCAGGCTGTTCCTATACACATGTAGGCCAGGCTGCTCCTATACACATGTAGGCCAGGCTGCTCCTATACACATGTAGGCCAGGCTGTTCCTATACACATGTAGGCCAGGCTGTTCCTATACACATGTAGGCCAGGCTGCTCCTATACACATGTAGGCCAGGCTGCTCCTATACACATGTAGGCCAGGCTGTTCCTATACACATGTAGGCCAGGCTGCTCCTATACACATGTAGGCCAGGCTGCTCCTATACACATGTAGGCCAGGCTGCTCCTATACACATGTAGGCCAGGCTGCTCCTATACACATGTAGGCCAGGCTGCTTCTATACACATGTAGGCCAGGCTGCTTCTATACACATGTAGGCCAGGCTGCTCCTATACACATGTAGGCCAGGCTGCTCCTATACACATGTAGGCCAGGCTGCTCCTATACACATGTAGGCCAGGCTGCTCCTATACACATGTAGGCCAGGCTGCTCCTATACACATGTAGGCCAGGCTGCTCCTATACACATGTAGGCCAGGCTGCTCCTATACACATGTAGGCCAGGCTGTTCCTATACACATGTAGGCCAGGCTGCTCCTATACACATGTAGGCCAGGCTGTTCCTATACACATGTAGGCCAGGCTGCTCCTATACACATGTAGGCCAGGCTGCTTCTATACACATGTAGGCCAGGCTGCTCCTATACACATGTAGGCCAGGCTGCTCTTATACACATGTAGGCCAGGCTGTTCCTATACACATGTAGGCCAGGCTGCTCCTATACACATGTAGGCCAGGCTGCTCCTATACACATGTAGGCCAGGCTGTTCCTATATACATGTAGGCCAGGCTGCTCCTATACACATGTAGGCCAGGCTGTTCCTATATACATGTAGGCCAGGCTGCTCCTATACACATGTAGGCCAGGCTGCTCCTATACACATGTAGGCCAGGCTGCTCCTATACACATGTAGGCCAGGCTGCTCCTATACACATGTAGGTCCTATAAACATGTAAGCCAATCTGTTCCTATACATGTACAGTAGGTCCTATACACATGTAAGCCAGGCTGCTCCTATATATACACATATGTTGTAAGCTGTAGGCCAGGCTGTTCCTATAAACATGTAGGTCCTATACACATGTAGGCCAGGCTGCTCCTATACACATGTAGGCCAGGCTGCTCCTATACACATGTAGGCCAGGCTGCTCCTATACACATGTAGGCCAGGCTGCTCCTATATACATGTGTAAGCCAGGCTGCTCCTATATATACACATATGTTGTAAGCTGTAAGCCAATCTGCTCCTATAAATATGTAGGTCTTATACGCATGTAGGCCAGGCTGTTCCTATACACAAGCCAGGATGTTCCTAATTTTGGATACAGGTGTGAAATTGAGTATATAACATGTCGTACGTAATGCACAAAAGGTGCATACTGCTTCAAATTTGTAAGAGGATGGTAAAGGGTGACCACAACGTATAAGTTATGAAAGGCCTATGAATGAAGGTGAGGATTAGTGTGCCTCATGTGGAGCTCGGGTCAAGAAGTGTCAGTACTCCATCCTGCATGCTTTGAACACTTCCAGAGGAAAAAATGGTTGCTAGGAACACAATGGAGAGATCAAAGATTCTAAGATCGAGTCGTAATTGCAGTACATCTTAATATGGATCTGAAGGGGGCACAATCTCCTTGTTGTCATGGCAATATTACTGGTTGTAATGCCCAAAGCTGGAGACATAATTAACAACGAGAGCAAAACAACAGCTTGGATTTTATTTTTTTAAGAGGAGTTCCAGGTAAACTCCTTGGCAAGGTGCTACAGCTGACCACTGGTAATGGAGATTTTTATCATAAAGTAGTGAGTGAGTTTGGGTTATATACCAAGCTTGAGATGAAGCTAAACAGGCATGCGTGGTGTGACAACCGACTGGTTGGGCCACTTATTTGTGTGTGTGTGTGTGTGTGTGCTTGTGTGTGTGTGTGTGCTTGTGTGTGTGTGTGTGTGCTTGTGTGTGTGTGTGTGTGGCCACAACCAGCAAGTAGCGTTGAGCTACACCACCTGCTTCAAGCTACTGCTTATTTCTTTCACTGAAATCTAGATACAGAGAATCATTGGACACGAAAAAGCAGAACTTGAGCTTCTTTGAGTCCAACGGTCTCAGAACTTAGCCTGTGTGTGACATATTTTCATATAAAGAGATGGCATGAATGAGTTAATGCAACTTTATATGTAGGAAAAGTAACCAAAATGCTGAGCATATCGGGAGGCCGTGACTCAACCAGCTGCGACTTCCTGTGTGGCATGAGCTAGTGTTGCTCTACTGGGACTTGCTGCCTGCTTACTTGCTGTTCAGCATCTGGTATTGGCTCAAGGAGCTATCTCACAAATGCTAACAGCTAACTGCACACATTGTCAGTATGCTGAAGAGTAAATTGATAATAATCAAGTGATCTCTGTCTGACCTTGACAATTATACCTCACACTGTGGGCAATCACAAGGCTTCCTGCCTAGCTCCTCCCTAGACATGGTTACTTGCAGCTGCCATGGTGTTCCCTCCCCAAGCAATAAGCAACTAGAAACTTTGCCTGTATGCTAATTGGATCTAGGAATCTCATTATAGCAGCTCCTGTAATATGCTAGGCTCATGCTCCACATTCAGCACCCATTCAGCACCAATCTTCTTGGTAATTGATGCCATTAGCAGCTTATTCTAAGTGTTCCATGAAGAATCAGATGTCAGCAAAAACTCCTTAGCAACATACAAACCCATAGCAATTATAATGTTGCCAACTCATCTCGACTCAATTTGGCACCAACATGGTCCATCACTTCGCTCCTTCAACTTGAACTGATGTTGCAGTCATTATATCAACAAATACTCATGACAAACAGAAGACTTTCAGCTAATCAATTTGCAAAACTACAAAGAAAACTGTTAGACTTAAAAGCTAACTGTTTTTGAGAGCTACTGAAATACCCTAGTAAAGGAATTGAAAGCTATTTCTAGAGTGAACTGACCTTTTATATACTTAGATATACAGTGTATGTAGCTAGCTAAAGCACCGTGACTTAGCAGAAAGGGTGTCTGGATATTTGCCTCCACAGTCGGGTTTGGCTCTGGAAACATGTCCACCAATATATTGTTAGGACTCAGTGATTCAGGAAATTGATTCACAATGCTTGTTAAGCAGCTACTCAATCACGTCTCTGCTACTCCAAAGTCATAACCTCACTATTCCAAGTCACAGCCTCTGCTACTCCTGAATCATAACCTCGCTATTCCAAGTCACAGCCTCTGCTACTCCTGAGTCATAACCTTGCTATTCAGAGTCACAGCCTCTGCCAACTCCTGAGTCATAACCTTGCTATTCAGAGTCATAGCCTCTGCCACTTGGTGTCATTGGTTTACTTGGTGTCATAAGTCATAAGCTATAAGCAGTTGCTACACAGTATAAACTTGTTACTCAGTGGCATAAGCTATAAGCCATTGCTACTGTTATAAACTATAAGCTCTGTGTCACAAGCTATAAACCATTGCTGCTTAGTGGCTTATGTATAAGCCATTGCTACTTAGTGTCATAAGCTATAAGCCATTGCTACTTAGTGGCATAAGCTATAAGGCATTGCTACTCAGTGTCACAAGCTATAAGCCATTGCTACTCAGTGTCACAAGCTATAAGCCATTGCCGTGTCACAAGCTATAAGCCATTGCTACTTAGTGATAAGCTATAAGCCATTGCTACTCAGTGTCACAAGCTATAAGCCATTGCTACTTAGTGGCATAAGCTATAAGGCATTGCTACTCAGCTATAAGCCATTGCTACTTAGTGTCACAAGCTAAGCCTCTGCACAACAACCAGCATTTATGGGGTAAGCAAGTTAAGACACCTCCCTAGCCTAGAACCGCCACCCCTCCACACACAAGACACACACACACCCAGACATCCACCTGGGCAGCTGCTAATTACATCCCATACCAAAAACAATTAGTCCCCAAATCAATCTTACTCACCCAGTTATTTACAAACAGGTTGCTAAGTTTTACCTGCTTCAAGTGGAGTACCACAGTTGTAGTTTCTAAAGGGGATTTCTGAGGACTGCAGCCAAGGTCCTAAGTTGGTAGGAAGTCCCAAGCTGGCAGGAGGATAAGGTAAGTCCCAAGCTGGCAGGATGTAAGTGAGGTCCCACCATAAAGACAAGCCTCACGCCTGGTCTGTCTGTCACTATCATACTGAGCACTGTAAGCACTGCAAGAGTGCACAGACCAATAGAGCAAACGTGCATGCAAACACACACACACATACACACACTCACCAAACACACACACACACCACCACTACCATCACTGTGGGAAATCACAAGGCTTCCTGCCTAGCTCCTCCCTAGACATGGTTACTTGCAGCTGCCATGGTGTTCCCAATAAGAAACTAGAAACTTTGCCTGTATGCTAATTGGATCCAGCTCCTGTAATATGCTAGGCACATGCTCCGCATTCAGCACCAATCTTCTTGGTAATTGATGCCATTAGCAGCTTATTCTCAAGGTGAGAAAGTGTTCCATGAAGAATCAGATGTCAGCAAAAACTCCTTAGCAACATACAAACCCAACCCAACCTGATAGCAATTATAATGTTGCCAACTCATCACTCAATCTGGCACCAACATGGTCCATCACTTCGCTCCTTCAACATGAACTGATGTTGCAGTCATTATATCAACAAATACTCATGACAAACAGAAGACTTTCAGCTAATCAATTTGCAAAACTACAAAGAAAACTGTTAGACTTAAAAGCTAACTGTTTTTGAGAGCTATTGAAATACCCTAGTAAAGGAGAGAGAGCTATTTCTAGAGTGAACTGACCTTTCATATACTTAGATATACAGTGTATGTAGCTAGCTAAAGCACCGTGACTTAGCAGAAAGGGTGTCTGGATATTTGCCTCCACAGTCGGGTTTGGCTCTGGAAACATGTCCACCAATATATTGTTAGGACTCAGTGATTCAGGAAATTGATTCACAATGCTTGTTAAGGAGCTACTCAATCACGTCTCTGCTACTCCTGAGTCATAACCTCGCTATTCAGAGTCATAGCCTCTACCACTCCCGAGTCATAACCTCGCTATTCAGAGTCATAGCCTCTGCTACTCCTGAGTCATAACCTCGCTATTCAGAGTCATAGCCTCTACCACTCCCGAGTTATAACCTCGCTATTCAGAGTCACAGCCACTACCACTCCTGAGTCATAACCTCGCTATTCAGAGTCATAGCCTCTGCACTCAGTGTCATTGGTTTACTCATTGTCCTATCAACCTTAGGATCTGGACTGCAGTCCTTCAGAAATCCCCTTTAGAAACTACAGCTGTGCTACTCTACTTCTTAGCAACCGTGAAACTTAGCAACCAGGTAAAACTTAGCAACCAGGCAACCTGGTTGTAAATAGTTGTAAAAACTAGGCTACAAGAAGAAGTAAAATTGATTTGGGGACTAATTGATTTTGGTATGTGAAGTTTTGTAGCTGCCCAGGTGGATGTCTGGGTGGGTGGTGTCTTTTGTGTGGAGGGGGGAGGGGTCTAGGTCTAGGGAGGTTTCTTAATTTGCTTACCCTATAAATGCTGGTTGTTGTGCAGAGGCTTAGCTTGTGACACTAAGTAGCAATGGCTTATAGCTTGTGACACTAAGTAGCAATGGCTTATAGCTTGTAACACTGAGTAGCAATGGCTTATAGCTCGTAACATTAAGTAGCAATGACTTATAGCTTATGACACTGAGTAGCAATGGCTTATAGCTTGTGACACTAAGTAGCAATGGCTTATAGCTCGTAACATTAAGTAGCAATGACTTATAGCTTATGACACTGAGTAGCAATGGCTTATAGCTTGTGACACTGAGTAGCAATGGCTTATAGCTTATAACATTAAGTAGCAATGGATCTTCTTCTTTCGTTTGCTCGTCAACGTCAGATCACCAACTCTGTCGAGGACAGCCACGCTCGTGTCTCGTCGTCCAGACTGGCTATCCCGGGCTCGCCATTGGGTGGACGGTGTAGGGGGCAGGACTCGATGACGTGATCTACTGTCTGTTCCGGGTGCCCACATTCACACGCGGCCGAGTCTCTCAGTCCCCATTCTTTCATGTTGGATTATACCTTATGACACTGAGTAACAATGGCTAATAGTTTATGTCACTGAGTAACAACGGCTTATACCTTATGACACTGAGTAACAAGTCCCAAGCTGGCAGGAGGATAAGGTAAGTCCCAAGCTGGCAGGATGTAAGTGAGGTCCCACCATAAAGACAAGCCTCAAGCCTGGTCTGTCTGTCACTATCATACTGAGCACTGTAAGCACTGCAAGAGTGCACAGCAATAGAGCAAACGTGCACACACACACACACACACACACACACACACACACACACACACACACCACTACCATCACCACTGCTAACATGTGCTTAGAGAATTCAGTCTGCAAGAAAATGGGCTAAATAGGAGCATGCACTTAATATTCAATGTTCATCGTGCAGATGTCAGCAAGGTCTGTAGGTCCTGATCTCTGAGCCTATGTACAGGACTAGCTAGAAGGGATGGTGGACTATAGACCTGTAGCAGAGCAATGTCCAGAGAGGGTTGTACTTACGAAATGTTGCGTCTATAAGTCTATCTGGTCCTCAGCAAGGGGGCAAGAAATACTGACTCCCGAGCAAGAGGAGGTGTGGCCACGCCCAACACTTACCAAGCAGCAACTGGAACCAACAAAGTTAGCCCACAAAACATAGAAGCAAATTGTAGATACAAGCCAACAGCCAGCATTTACAGAGAGACGAGCAGGGCTGGCAAGAACTTGGTTGGCTTCATGAAAGAGCCGAGACAAAATGAGGTGACAAGGGCGGAATATTTCACATTGCACAATACCGCACCACGTCATTTGAACAGAACTGGATGACATTCAAGCGATGCGGTCGATGTTCATAATATCACAAAGATAACGCATCTCATCGCATTGCTAGTGCATGTGGCATCATTAGTGCATGCGGCATCATTAGTGCATGTGGCATATTGTGGAGGGGGAAAAACACCGTATACACTGCTTATAATAAGAATTTAATTGTGTCACATGCTAATAATCAACCAGCCACTCAAACTCATGCCAGACCCACTTCACGCATGCTTTACTGTCATTAGACCGAGCAGAAAATACCATATAGAGTAATATGTTCTATGGATTAATTATTAACAGATGGTGGCTATCAAAAGAACTCGCATGGGAAATATTTGTGGATCGCCATAAAGCTTAATTATCCTGCTGGTGGCACGTGGAAGTTCTAGACAAGCCATGCCTATTAACTAAAAGCCTGTCCACACTGCGCTTAAACCAATGTGCTTTAATGCGCATTGGGTCAGAGGACCAAATGATGAATGCGCATCGGTGTGCATTTGTTGCGTCCACATTAGCAACCGTCCCAAGCAAAAATTATCAGCCTACCAAAGTCAGTCAAAATCATATACTGTAGCTGTAGTTGAGATGGAGTTTGTTTTTGCGTCCTTTTCTTGCCGATCAGCTACCTACAGATGCGCAGGAAACATTTTCTGCAGAGAAGAAAGAGGAGAGAGCTGAGGGAAAGGTAGAACCAACGAAGATTGCGACTGCACAAACTTCAGAAGTCCAGATGCAGAGCGTGTAAACATAGCAACAGTTCTCTAGTTATCTAGTTAGCTACTCTAGTTAGCTAGTTTGGCCGCAGGCCACAGATAATATGCAGCTAGCTTCAAAGTTCCCAACTGCAGCATCACGAAGATGCGAGTGAATAAAAATATTTTCAACGCACACTCACGTAGTTCTTTAATTTGTTGTTTTGTTCTGATTCGCATCAAACCACCTATCGAGGTGGACCAGAATAATGAGCATTAATGTGCATTAATGTGATGTGCACTAATGTGAACTAATTGCATTAATGTGCATTAATGTGATGTTATTAATGAGCATTAATGCACATTGGCTTGTGCAGTGTGGACAGGCCTTTAGTGTGGTTCCAGTTGTGCACAGACTTCTGCACCTACGGAGGAGGCAAATTCTTCCCCCTCAATAGTGAGAGGTTATCACTAATATATAAATGCAAGGTTGTGCTATTCGAGATGAATTAGCCTAGGAGAGAGCAATCACGGTGACCTCTTCACGGCAGTTTTGCTCTCTCCTAGGCAGTTGTAGCAAGATCTTTGAGTCCGGTTGGACAAGATGAATGCCTGTTCCCACACTTCATCAGTTATGGTGAACCATAAACCATGAGTTGAATATTATCAAGGGGTCATATATTAATAGATTGGATTTAACCATGAAAAACGCAAATATTAAACCCCTCGATTATATCCCCCTAAAATACTCTATTTAATTTGAACAGAAGCCAGCCAGCAACTTCACATGTTGATTGAACCTACCTACAACAGCATTTTTGTGTGTTAATATTTGTACTCACTAGATCACACTATATCTTTGTGAACTTGAATGCCGAATAACTGTTTGACAACTGACGAAGTCTGAATGCGACATCAACCATAGGTTTCCTTATCATAAGCTCATTTCTCTGTCAAATGAATCCACATTGTAGAACATCTGACTAACTCGACATTGAGGCAGTACCTAATAGCTTTTATTCCTACACAAAAATGCACGCAGGACTGCATCAATTATGAACCCGCATTATGTTAAGAATTAAAAAGACGGGCAAGGACTGCATCAATTATGAACCCGCATTATGTTAAGAATTAAAAAGACGGCAAGGACTGCATCAATTATGAACACGCATTATGTTAAGAATTAAAAAGACGGGCAAGGACTGCATCAATTATGAACCCGCATTATGTTAAGAATTAAAAAGACGGGCAAGGACTGCATCAATTATGAACCCACATTATGATAAGAATTAAAAATTCATGCAAGGACTGCTTCAATTATGAACCCGCATTATGTTAAGAATTAAAAAGACGGCAAGGACTGCATCAATTATGAACACGCATTATGTTAAGAATTAAAAAGACGGGCAAGGACTGCATCAATTATGAACCCGCATTATGTTAAGAATTAAAAATTCATGCAAGGACTGCATCAATTATGAACACGCATTATGTTAAGAATTAAAAAGACGGGCAAGGACTGCATCAATTATGAACCCGCATTATGCTAAGAATTAAAAATTCATGCAAGGACTGCTTCAATTATGAACCCGCATTATGTTAAGAATTAAAAAGACGGGCACGGACTGCATCAATTATGAACCCGCATTATGTTAAGAATTAAAAAGACGGGCAAGGACTGCATCAATTATGAACCCACATTATGATAAGAATTAAAAAGACGGGTAAGGACTGCATCAATTATGAACCCGCATTATGTTAAGAATTAAAAAGACGGACAAGGACTGCATCAATTATGAACCTGCATTATGTTAAGAATTAAAAAGACGGGCACGGACTGCATCAATTTTGAACCAGCATTATGTTAAGAATTAAAAAGACGGGCAAGGACTGCATCAATTATGAACACGCATTATGTTAAGAATTAAAAAGACGGGCAAGGACTGCATCAATTATGAACCCGCATTATGTTAAGAATTAAAAAGACGGGCAAGGCCTGCATCAATTTTGAACCCGCATTATGTTAAGAATTAAAAAGACGGGCAAGGACTGCATCAATTATGAACCCGCATTATGCTAAGAATTAAAAAGACGGGCAAGGCCTGCATCAATTATGAACCCGCATTATGTTAAGAATTAAAAAGACGGGGAAGGACTGCATCAATTATGAACCCGCATTATGCTAAGAATTAAAAAGACGGGCAAGGCCTGCATCAATTATGGACCCGCATTATGTTAAGAATTAAAAAGACGGGCAAGGACTGCATCAATTATGAACCCGCATTATGCTAAGAATTAAAAAGACGGGCAAGGACTGCATCAATTATGAATCCGCATTATGTTAAGAATTTAAAAAGACGGGCACGGACTGCATCAATTTTGAACCCGCATTATGTTAAGAATTAAAAAGACGGGCAAGGCCTGCATCAATTTTGAACCTGCATTATGTTAAGAATTATGAGTTGAAAAGACACACCTTCAGAGCATGTGGCACTGCTTTTATGTGGGGGTTGTACTACACAGGTGTCTGTACTTTAAAAAAGTTGCCCACTAGAGGCTGAGCTTGAGGGCTAGTAGTACTTCCAGATCAATCTGTTACTTTTATCATTGCAGTGGGGGAAGAAAAGGGTGTGGTGTCTCTAGCAGATAGGACTTGTGCAGCAGGGATTCAACACTTCACTGCCTAGCTCTCAAAATTGGAGGTCAATTTTTGCACACGCATTAAATAGTACAATTTCTGCAAGCATAGTGATGATGCTCAGACTGACTAGATGCTAGTGATGGTTAACTTGTGTCTTCCTCTACTCCTTGGCCAAGTTTGACTTGGTTGTGGAGAATTGAACATACCATTATGCAGGATTTCATTTAGGAACCTTTTTGCCCTCCTCCCCCCCCCCCCCCCCCCCCCCCCCCTGGAAATTGTATTATTAAAATTCATTAGAAACTTTGTCACATCTTTAACCATCATGACCCCCCTTAATATCCAGATTCCTCCAGTTGCCCCAGCCTTGGACAATTTTCTAAATGAAACCCTGCGGCATTTGTACTTCCACGTGCCAGGAATGTAATGAAAGGAATACTACAATCTGACTGGGCCTCAACTGTAGGTGCATGAGCAGTCATTGTGGAGAATCATTTGTACTTCCACGTGCCAGGAATGTAATGAACAGGAAGACTACGATCTGATTGGGCCTCAACTGTAGATGCACGAACAGTCATTGTGGAGAATTAAATGTACCATTCGCACTTCCATGTGCCAGGAATGAACAGTAATACTACAATCTGACTGGGATGCAACTGTAGTTGCATGACCAGTCGTATATGCTAGAGACAACTGACCCTTTTCTCCCTTCTCCCCACACAACAATTCTCCCCACACAACAAGGGTAAAGGGTTGGCTATGCAGGACTAGACAACACATGAACAGTGTTCAAATAACAAGTAATGAGTACATGAACTACAACCCCCAAGCTTAAAGTTACTTAATTAATTACAATACAGGAAGGCTTGTGTCAGGCGCCAGCAATAATAAAACTGTCATGTGACTTCACTAACCTGCAATGGTAAATCTGTCCATGTAGTTGAGCAGGTTGATGACAGTCAAAACAAATACAGTGAAGTATTTGTTGAAATTAGTTGACTCTGCCATGGTTCACTTGGGTTGTAAGGAGACACTCAGTGACACTAGGATTAGGAGGCTAGCAAATGCGATGCCTAACGGACCTCCAGACGACCTTAGCCACTCGCTCACCACTAGCTAGATGGGAGGAGCCCAATGTGATAATTACGTGACATCATCTGTATTTGAGGAACTATACCGCTGAGTCCAGATCAAACGGGCAGCATTTTGAAGCGTGTTGCAGCGAGTATGACCGACGAACCAATCTGTATTCTGAGTTTGATTGTACCGTTCTTTCTCTCTATTTCTCTCTGAAAATATGATATCTGCAGGTAAAGATTATGTAAGATTGCGTGTACATGTTAAAAAGAAAAAAGTTGTAACAAACAGCATACTTTTTTTTTTTGCGTGATACTGTACTGAGCCAACGACTAGCTAGTTGGCAGCGTTTCCGTACTGAGCGACTTGTGTGCGCAGACATTAGCTAAATCCAACGGTGGTTGGCTTTCATAGCTGATTAGTTAGTTAGCTGCATAGCTAGCTGTTGTCTGACTTTTGCCTTTGGGTGTGATGCAAAAATGTTGGGCGAAGTGTGAATACCATAGCTTCAGAATCAATGGTAGCAGTACAACCTTGTCACCTATTGGTTTGTTTGTGCTGTGTATATGTATTGTACAGAATTTCCAGAAATTAACCCCGAACCTTTCAGCTTCCCCTGTGTAAGTTCTCAAACCTATTGGACTAGGACTTCATTATGATATAGTTGTGTTATGAAATCCTTTTAGATTGCACGTTATTAGTAGTAGGTGGATTACACTTGGTAGTTTTAAGTTTGGAAGGAGCAATGTAAACTTTTGTGCCATTTGCAAGAGGAGACCATAGCAGGACCTGACAGTTTTTCACATGTTTACACGCTCATTGGAAGCTATTGTTAACACCCATAGTGTTTAAGGTTGCAACCATTAAGTCTCTCTCTCTCCTCCTCCTCTCTCTCTCTCTCTGGTGTGTCTGGTCTAAGTGTAGTTTTGATGGTCAAGGCTTCTATTGCTAATTTTGTATAACATTATCTCATGAACTCAAGACCACAACTACTTCAGGACAGGTGGCCAACTTTGATATTGAGAGGCCTTACAAAAGCTTCTCTCGGTGTTAGGACATTTTAAGACCTGTTCTACTTGAAGTCATCCACCAATTCAATTACGAAATTTCTCATTGAAAAGCTTTAATGGTGATGTTATATTTTGTTATCAACAGGCTTCATATGATGAAGATTTTGTGAATGAAAACTGCCGTTCTCCATACAATTCCCGAACTTACTCAGACGCTCCGTGTCCCAAGCTATTTTCAGAAACCAACCACCACAGTCTGCTGCTACAAGAACTGCCAGTAGAACGAGACCACCGGTTGTTGTGCAACTCTCAGGAGAGGGAGAGCAGTGGCCGCAGCAGTTACTCCTGTGAGCACATCAAGATACTTATGGATGAGCCCGCCATGCAGTTGGACACCTCTGAGTTGGACACCTGTGCGGCGTCCACCGCCCACTGTGATCCCCCAGACAACCAGTGTACTGTACCGCTGGGTGGGGATCACCTCATGGGAGGGGTGACAGTGCAAGTGGAATGTGCCGATGAAAGCAATGCCGCTGTGATCAACAAAACCACAAACATTGAAAATTTGGCTCAAAACCTTCTTGCAGCAGAGTGTATCGAATTTGCAGCACCATCTCTTAACGAAGACTTTGAACAGAGCGGCAGTCCAACGCCTACCCCTAGCTATGCTGATCGGCTGACCACACCCACTGTGGAGTACCCCGGTGAGGAAGGAACAGCAGCTTGTGGTGTAAGGGGAGGCGAGGTGGCCCAGATAGAGGAACTTCGCACCAACATCAACACCACCAGTACGTTTCTCACACATATTAACACATTGCATCGAGTGGGCCGTGCTATGTTTGCATGGTGAAGCATTTGAAACGAGATCTTGGTTGGCCAGCCAAAATGTTCAGTTGCGATGTATGTGTGTGTGTTTTTGTTTTATTAGAGCAAGTTTTATTTTTTATTAGAGCAAGTGCTAGCTTTTAGCGTAGAAACTGTTGACACTAGTATTGTAGTAGCAATCATACTCCAATGACTGAATGAGTCGTGGTTGTGTCAACACCCCATTGTAGTTTGTGGGGTAGGTGCTGGGAATATAGCGCAGGTCTTGCAGTGGTTGATTTGATTCGGTTGATTCTTGCTGAATGCATCACCTCACTCGTTGCTTTAACAACTTCTCTCAAAACAGGGATTCACGATTGTGAAGTCGAGCAGAAACAAAGCAGGCCTAACCAAGTTGTCGGTGAGTTCATTAACGACAAGAATGAAAATAAATCTCATTTAATGGCTAATTAGCTTCCATCATTGACTGCCCCTCCCACTCATACACACGCACACACTCCCTCTCCCGCCAACCATGCATGTGTGTTCTCTGTTCCTGGTGATATATACAAGCAGAGAGAGATATTTCGTTAGGTTCGGATCAGTAGGTGTGGCTATGAGACAGATGATGTGAAATAATTAGAACCACTTAATGGTTCCTTACTAATCCCCGTTGTCCTGGAGATAGTGAGTAGGTGCACATGATGGTGTAGCAAGGAGGGGTTTCATAATCTACTGGCCGTTCACAGTGACACTTTACGGGTGTTTTCCCTCCTCAACCCTGTCCAGGTGATGCGGAAGAACTGAGCCTATCTAGGAGAAGGATGACTCCTTACCGAGACACCAGTCCTATTCACTTGTAAGCTGCTCCACACAAACATACATTCCTCTAATGACCAAGAAAATATTTATTGTTGGGGGTGTGTGAGGGGGGGAAGATTAGTCTATACTAATGCCATTTTTAATGTGATCCTTAATTTCTTACAACTTGTGCATTCAACTGTGGCTTAAGTGATCATCAAATTTCATTCCAAGGCGTGTCAAATACTCAGTGTGCTAATTGGTCTTTGCCCGCCCTTGAATGTTGTACTGTCAGTCTCACACTGGGCCCTTCTTGACTAATTTGGCACCAGTGGTACTGGCCACTTATGCTAGCTGACTTGTAAAGTGCATCTAATGTACACCGAATTTAAGTAACACCATATGTAAGTCTGTGTTTGAGTCCACTTTGGCGCTTGTATTTTCCCACCAGATTTGCACCGCTTACTACACCTAGGAGACGCTCAGGGTCTACACTCCTACAGCATGTGCCAGTGGCACATCACATGCTCCATATTCCACCATTGGAAATGCGTAAGCTCAGCGACTCGACCGTCTGCACGAGACGAGAGAAGATTCAAAAGACCGCCTCTAATCTGCAAAAACAGCGCTGTCTCTCGGACTCTTCAACACCTAATTGCTCTTTTCAACAGTATGAGGACGAAGAGCGGGAATCTTCTGCACATGGCTGTGACTCGGGATTTCAAGACGATAAAGGATCCCGGTTTCCAGAGAGCACGAGCACTCACTTCTCCTCCCCAAGAATGTCCTTACAATCCCTGGATCTTCTCTCGCAGGATGGGTCAGAGGTGAATTCCAGAGTGAGGCGGAACACTCCTCTCCCGCAGAGTAATCAAGATGGCTCTCAGTCCGACGATACGTCGGGGATCTATCAGTCTTCGAATTCTGGAAACCCAGGCACATTGGTGCACCCTCGGGACAGAAGTCGTCGCTCTCTGATGAAGCATTTCAGTCAGGGCAGCATCAGTGGTGTGAGTGTGGGGACCAGTAGCATAGGGGCCAGCAGTGAGAGCCCCTCTCTCAGCTCCCTCTTGGATTGTCAGTCTAATATAACGGGTGTGACGGACTTGCTCTCCAGCCTAGGATTCGATGACTTTGATAACCCACAGCTGGTTCCCGACCGTTTCATCCCAAGGGATCTGGACTACTTGAGGCCATCGAGCATGAAGCTTGCATTGACTGAGCAAATTATGTTCACAGACCCTCCAAGAACTCCAGACTCTTTAGGCAGTGAACCTTCCTCTAACGTTCCCAAGTTAACAAAAGGGAGCACTTCCGCAGAACCGTCGGAACTCCCACTGGGAGCAACTGCTGAGAACTTTCTGGACTACCAGCCACGTCCCAGCTCTCCCGTTACTCCGGTGAGCTCATCAAATGTCCTTCCCATCGAAGAGGAGCCACTCTCCCCTATCAATCAGTTGGAAGGGACACCTCTGTTCACAGATACCACAGCCATCATGGAATTAACTACGCGTAGTCGCATTCTGGAGACAGTGCCTGAAGAGACTGCCAGTGATCTCTCTCCTTCGCCACGTTGGTTCTCGCCACGTGTGTCCATCGACCACTCTGTCCATCTTGATTACGCTGACGGAAAACTCGGAACCACTCTCAATGTGCAGAAAGTGCGAAAGCGGTCCCTGCCGAACAATCGAGAAGGTTACCGTTGGAGCATAGGGAGTCTTGTGGAGAGTGACACAGGAGACAGCATCCACTTGTCGGTCACCTCTTACGACGACATGATCGCTGCCGAGAGAGAGAAGGAGAGAGAAAATTACCCACCTGTAGGTTGCGAAGATAACATTCTGGGATTGGCTAGGAGACGAAGAATCGGCGTGTACAACCCACCCCAGACATTGCTCTCATGGCTATCCACACAGAAGACAATCGATGAAGAAGTGGACACTGACCCGGAAGAACTACCTTGGCCTTTCAACGAGCAAGCACACCTGAGGAAGAGCTTAACAGAGATGTCCCTGGCTCAGAAGTTGGCTGTGTGTGAGTATCCACTTGAAGCCGGCACTGATGATCCCTGCGGTCAGGTTACTCCCGTCAGCTGCTCAGGAAGTTCGCGTGACGACAGCATTTCCTTGTCTCCCATCGGCAGTCCCAATGCGCGCTGCTCTCCCCAGCCTGACGTCTCAGATGATTATGACGAAGACAACGAAACTGAGGAAGAAAGGTATGTAGATGTGTGCGTGTGTCAAGTGAATCAGCAATACTTCTTTGCTGGTAGCTGTAACTTCCCTTCCAAGGCCACACCCATAAGAGATGGTGCTAAAACAACTCGTTATTGTAATTATTTATTAAGTATATTTAGTTAGCTTGTTTATAGCACGATCTTGGCTTGAGATGTGAAGCAACAACAAAATGGCTGCCATGCATACATAATACGTACCTGGGGTGAAGTTAGCATATTCAATAAGCATGAAGTTGATACTGTCAGTAGTGTACAGAGAATTGCAGGAATCTATGACTAGAGCACCATTCTCTTCCTCGTCTCCGGATACAGCCCTGTTGTCTCTCATTAGCTGGGTTTAATCCCATTGCAGTTGCGTGTGTGGTTATCAGATTACTGAGTGGTGGCCATATCGTATGTAATAATTCTTTTATAGTGATCACCATATGGACAAGGCTTCTCCGTCCGACGTGACATCGATGATGCTCTTTTTGGGACAAGATTCGAGCACCAACTCATCCACCCCATCGCTCTTGCAGACAGAAAGGGGATCGCTGGTCACCCTGTCGTTAGATCCTTGCCAGGAAAGTGGTGCGACGCAACTCCCTCCTCGTAGTGCATGTGGCGACATACCTCCGGAAACGTCGTTTTCATCCAGCTCCAGGCTTCAGGAGCTACCCACTGGAGATGCCATTGCTGACACAGATATCATGAAGGAGGAAGACTGCAAAAATTCGCCTCCGCAACTGCCCCAAACGACCTTACTTCCCCGGCACAGCTGCTGTGTTCTCGGAGCGAGTGAGGACCCGACGACCATTACTGCTCTGGAGGAGCGAGACACTGCTACAAGTCCTAGCGAATCAGATGTTCTTCACAGAAAATGTTCACTGGACATTTCACCAGCTAGTGAGGCTAAAGATCCATCTTTCATTCATGCATCTAGACAGCAAAGATTCGCGGAGCATCAGTCCAAGGTAAGATTTCTACAACAGGCCACAAAGTTGTGTAGTAAGACATGACTGAATTTTCAAATTACAGCCTTGCTGTGGATATATCTTTGACCTCTGGGAAATCTTTTTTGCCCCTCCCCTCTCTCTCCATATGTACAGAGCTTGGATGGGAAGCTGCTACCAAGTGCTCCCATGGGCCGTGTCCGCCGCAAGGCAATGTGTGGAGATACGCCCACCTTCCAATCTCCTGTCACCGATCGTTTTGGCCTCAATTCCAGCAGAGGCAAGTTCAGCAAAGAGTTCAAGGAAGCGGAGAAGTACATGATTTTATAAAAAAATGATCATTATTCTCGAATTCTCTCTCTCTCTCTCTCTATCATTCTGATTCTCATTGCGATGTTTCCCATTCACTCTCTTGCGCTGCTTGTGTACCCACATTGTATCCAAACCATTCTATAACCTCAATCTCTTTCCATCCTACTTAATGGTGTTCATCTTCTCATGGCTTTGTTATTATATTATTATTATTGCTGTTCTTGTTATCATTTTGCACACGCCCCCTCAGTCTTTGCACTAATGAGCAATCCTGTTTCTCTATTACTAACTTGCTGACACTGTATCCTATTGCCACTACAATGTGACAATACTTGTAATGGATATGATTGGGGGTAGTAGCTGGTGCAAGTGATTCTTCAGGTTAAAGAAAATGATGTTAACTTGGGCTGTTGCATAGATGCCATGGAGTTGCTTTGTGCGGAGTGTGGAGATTCATTATGAGTGTCACTGGAAATTCCGTTAATGATTGTGTGTTATATGGAAGGAAGATTATGTGTCGGGATCGATGTGGATGGGCTTGGTGAGTGGGCTTTGCCAGTTGAGGTCAGACAAAGAGTTGAGTTGTCAATAAGGCACTTCCTGTGTGTACACCAGACCACTGTTGCCCAAGGCTGCGCCCTAGCTAAGGTCATGAAGGTCACGCTGGCATTCCAATACTGGGAGAGGCCTTACGATGTAGCTGATTTACATGGCATGTTAATGAAATCATGACCATCATTCACAATTTAATGTAAGTATGTAGAACCGGCAACTTCAGTGGGAGAGTTGACGTCCCTCAATACGTGCCCCAGTTCCTTCTGGATGACATGGCAATAATGTTTGAAGGTAGACTCCCTCCCCCTTTTGCGTGAAGGGTCTGTGTTTGTCTGGAGATACTCGTGGAAAGAGGAAGATGGAGTGGGTGTAAGTGGATAGGGATATCTGCTCAACCCGGAGTCCACTAACTAGGATGAGTGGGTACACATGTGTACCCACTCATTCATTTCATTGATTGATTAACCTTGTGGGAGAGTGGGTAAAGTTGAGCCACTATCTAAATAATTGCCGTCTGGTTTTTGTGCATTTCCTCGTGTCACAATCCTGTGATATTACATCATCGCCACAACGCCAATGTGTACTGACCAATACTGGGGTTAGGGCTGGAGAAATTGCAAGGGCTAGGGAAGTAGGAGGTTAAGGCTGGGGAAATGCCTAGGGCTAGGGAAGTCGAAATGTCTAGGGCTAGGGAAACTAAATGCTAGGGCGGTTGCTATGGTTATGGCCAACCGCTTTAGCAATGTAACTTGGCCAGATGTCGTCATGACGATGCAAGAGTGTGATCTTTCAACATTGTTGTACTGATCCCGTGAAAAACCGCCCAGATTACAACTCGGCTATGTCCTCTTGGTGATTTCAGAGGTTAGTTTGAGGTGATCACACATACAGACACGAGCTCCTCTACACCTGTGCAGCTTTGCTCTCAGACTGACCTGGATCAGGTTACCCACAACACTCCGCTGCCACCTTATTAGGACATGGGTTAACACCACAAAAGTGATTAGTGTCTGTTATCATTCCTTAGCAACGACAACTAAATTTGGCAATTTCTAGATATATTTAGTGCACTGAATACGATGGAGATATTATTTTAAAACGATCTATTTTGCAAGTTGGGACCCCACAACTTGAATAGGCCATAAGCTACAGGCAAGCTATCTGATGCCAGACAGTACTTATCTCGTGTTAATTAGCATTAAAAAATGGTTGCTCCCCTGTGTCACAATCTTGGCATTACACCACAAGGCTGACATCAGAAATATATCATTGAATTAGGGCAGTGGCTGGGTTGGGGCCAGTGTGGTCATGGTTAGGGCCAGGGCAGTTGCTGGGTTAGGGCCAGGGCAGTGGCTGGGTTAGGGCCAGGGCAGTGGCTGGGTTAGGGCCAGGGCAGTGGCTAGGGCCAGGGCTAGGGCATGGGTAGGGGGAGTGGCTAAAGCAATGCAAATTAATACTCTCACGAAGCATTACAATGATGCAATGCTGGCATTCTTGTTACATTCCTTGACCTTGGGCTCGAACACTATTAGCACAAAACTGCTGACCTCGAGTTCCATTAAAAAATGGCACCCCTAGCTTTAATTAAATTTAAAAAGGTGAGCAACAGCACTGGACCTTACTGGATGCACATGCAAATGGCTACAGAGACATGCTCTTTTGGGCTGTGGTCTTATTGTAAGGTTAAAAGGAAATCTAACATTTTCCTCAGTAGTTTGGTATCTAGAGGGCTTCAAATACCTATCCTATCTCTCGTATTAAAATTCTCCAATGCAGTAACTATATAAGTGTACCATATTATTGATTGGGAAAGGCTCCCCAAATCTGTAATATTTCCCCCCACCCCCCATAACTAGGGTGCAGTCACTGTGCTCAGAATTAACTGGCTGCAATTAGCAAACAACCAATTGTTGCTGTACATAATGGAGACGAGGTATGCCAGTCGAGTGGTTGATCTACAGCTGTCTAGCAAGCTATCTCTTTGATGCACATGTCACAGCCTCATGAAGAACTGTCCTTTTTGCCAAGTCCTAGGAAGAGACAGTTTCCACTAGTTCTCCATGAAACTGTTAACCTTTGTTAAATATAACAATTGGAGGCATTATTAGATGTACAGACGCACATAACGAGTGGGAGGAAGTGTATGCGGATTGATAAGCTCTGACAACTGCAAGGAGCAGTTATTCTGGAACTTGTGCAAACAGAAAAAGACAACTTAGACCAACGCAGATTCTGTTGACTTCACCTTTCAATGCATGTGTGTGCGTGTGTGTGTGTGCAGTATGGAATCAGCAGCTGGTGCGGCATATGTCTGAAAAATGTAATTTGTTGTCATATCGTATTTGTTGTTCACTGGGAGACCATGCCGGCGTGATTCTGCTAAACATGGACCTGTTTTTCAACAAGCTCATGACCCTGTCTTCTCACACACACAGTCCTGATTGGCGTAGATAGATACTCAATAGTTATATCTCATCATTTGGCTTTGGATGTACACAGTACCCATATAACTTCATAATTCACGAGAAAATTGCATGCTTATAAAATCAGTAACCAGTCCAGGACTTTAGTTCAAGCCCCTCTCCCCTCTCCACACTATCTACTGTCAAGCTAGATCAAGTGCAGGAGGGGAGGTGCCTCCACGGGAAGCCAATAGATCAAGTTTGAATTAGAACAAAGACATATTTTTTGCAAACACTAAATTCCTCTTTTTAGCTTAAAATTTATATTTTGGTTGAAATGGCAAAATTTTAAAACTATTATTTTCATTTGATGTCGGCGGCTGAATGTCACCTCTTCTAATTATATTTTTTATTGTGCCCATGGAAAAGAGGTGTGGTATAACTGTCCAGCCTGAACAGCAGCTCTGCCTTTGTTAATAACGATGCATGTTCTGTGGCGACTGACATCACAGAGATCATCATTATTTTTCTTGGCAATTATTGCATGTATCACTAAAATCACCTCAATCCTTTGCTTGTCTAAATCATGTGCTTGCCTCAGCTATCACATACTTGCCTCAACTATTATGTGCTTGCCTCATGCTTGCCTTAACTATCTGTGCTTGCCTCAACTATGATGTGCTTGCCTGAACTATGATGTGCTTGCCTCAACTATGATGTGCTTGCCTGAACTATGATGTGCTTGCCTGAACTATGATGTGCTTGCCTCAACTATCACATACTTGCCTCAACTATGATGTGCTTGCCTCATGCTTGCCTTAACTATCTGTGCTTGCCTCAACTATGATGTGCCTGCCTCAACTATGATGTGCTTGCCTTAACTATCACGTGCTTTCCATAACTATGATGTGCTTACTTGAACTATCATGTGCTTGCCTCAACTATGATGCGCTTGCCTTATATCATGTGCTTGCCTGAACTATCATGTGCTTGCCTGAACTATGATGTGCTTGCCTTAACTATGATATGCTTGCCTGAACTATGATGTGCTTGCTTCAGCTATCACATACTTGCCTCAACTATTATGTGCTTGCCTCATGCTTGCCTTAACTATCTGGGCTTGCCTCAACTATGATGTGCTTGCCTGAACTATCATGTGCTTGCCTTAACTATGATGTGCTTGCCTTAACTATCACGTGCTTGCCATAACTATGATGTGCTTGCCTGAACTATGATGTGCTTGCCTCAACTATGATGTGCTTGCCTTATATCATGTGCTTGTCTGAACTATCATGTGCTTGCCTGAACTATGATGTGCTTGCCTGAACTATGACATGCTTACCTCAACTATCATGTGCTTGCCTTAACTATCATGTGCTTGCCTGAACTATGATGTGCTTGCCTTAACTATCACGTGCTTGCCTTAACTATCACGTGCTTGCCATAACGATGATGTGCTTGCCTGAACTACGATGTGCTTGCCTTAACTATCACGTGCTTACCATAACTATGATGTGCTTGCCTGAACTATGATGTGCTTGCCTGAACTATGATGTGCTTGCCTGAACTATGATGTGCTTGCCTTAACTATCACGTGCTTGCCATAACTATGATGTTGCCTGAACTATCATGTGCTTGCCTTAACTATAATGTGCTTGCCTCAACTATGATGTGCTTGCCTGAACTATCAACTATGATGTGCTTGCCTTAACTATCACGTGCTTGCCATAACTATGATGTGCTTGCCTGAACTATGATGATGTGCTTGCCTGAACTATCATGTGCTTGCCTCAACTATGATGTGCTTTGCTTATATCATGTGCTTGCCTCAACTATGATGTGCTTGCCTTATATCATGTGCTTGCCTTAATTATCATGTGCTTGCCTTAACTATGATGTGCTTGCCTGAACTATGATGTTCTTGCCTGAACTATCATGTGCTTGCCTGAACTATCATGTGCTTTCCTCAATTATGATGTGCTTGCCTTAACTATGATGTGCTTGCCTGACTATCATGTACTTGCCTGAACTATCATGTGCTTGCCTCAATTATGATGTGCTTGCCTTAACTATGATGTGCTTGCCTGAACTATCATGTGCTTGCCTTAACTATGATGTGCTTGCCTGAACTATCATGTGCTTGCCTCAATTATGATGTGCTTGCCTTAACTATGATGTGCTTGCCTGAACTATGATGTTCTATCATGTGCTTGCCTTAACTATCATGTGCTTGCCTCAATTATGATGTGCTTGCCTTAACTATGAGGTGCTTGCCTGAACTATGATGTTCTTGCCTGAATTATCATGTACTTGCCTGAACTATGATGTGCTTGCCTTAACTATCATGTGCTTGCCTTAACTATCACGTGCTTGCCTCAACTATGATGTGCTTGCCTTAACTATCATGTGCTTGCGTTAACTATCACGTGCTTGCCTCAACTATGATGTGCTTGCCTTAACTATCATGTGCTTGCGTTAACTATCACGTGCTTGCCTCAACTATGATGTGCTTGCCTTAACTATCATGTGCTTGCCTTAACTATCACGTGCTTGCCTGAACTATCATGTGGTTGCCTAACTATCATGTGCTTGCCTGAACTATCACGTGCTTGCCTCAACTATGATGTACTTCTGTACTCTGTAGCTTTGTTATGGTTATGTGATTCTGGCTGATTGTGACCAATAGAAAGAGTGGCACACTTCATTAGAGTGTGTCTAAACGTGTTCCTTGTTCAGAAATTCTGGTTGCTTCCATATTGCATAACACCACAAAAGGGCAAAGAGGATCTGGGGGGAAGGGGGTTTGGAACCCCTCCCACCTTTCCTGCAATATTGAATATCTTTGTTGTTGTTGTTAAAACTAGTAATAGATCGTATTATGGCATGATATGTTATAGTGTTCAGTACTACCGAGGACTGCCTGTGGCCATTTTGTTGCTGCCCACGCCTGTCATCGTGAAGCCCTGGGTCTGCACCATCATTGTGTTGACATCAAGGACGACTGTGCAGATCACATATCAGTACTAGGTTAGAACTTCAGCTCGAGCTGGGGACATGGCTAGGATTAGGGACGTACAATTATGTGGCTATGCCTATCTGGAGGTAAATCTAGGATTTTTGTGACATTCCTGTGCAATAAGGGACCAGCTGGAAATTCTTGGCATTCATGAGCATTTTTGCTGCCTTGGTGTTAGTGTGTTATTCAACATACGCCACAAACTTAGTAATAAAAGGCTGTATTTGTGGCCAAAAATTCAAACAATGGAACCTCCCAAAGGGAGTCAGTGAAACTCGTAAACAGAAACCCAAATAAATGTTGTAATCTCCACTTGCAAGAATTTGGATTGGAAATCGAGTTATGTCTCACTCTGATAAGCTGCAGGTGATCGGAAAAACCCTAAAGCAAGTTGCAAATTGATACGTACTAGTTGAGGTCACATATGGCCCATGACAACACCAAAACATGCACTTATTTACCCAATCACATTATCCCACATTTTTGGAAGTAATTGACCGGTAGACTACTACTAATGGCGTGTTTACGATTTTTCACTTAAAGGAGGGGCCAGAAAGTGATGATACACACACAACAGGTAGAGTCACGTCTCCACTAGCTCATCCCACACAATTATGTCTTCAATTTATGAGTTAGTGGACCGCTGAACTGAACAGAGGGTATGTTAGGGGCACAGTGTTGCAAGGCTGTGGTATGTTGCTAGGTGAAGCACAGTGTAGTGTTGCAAGGCTGTGGTATGTTGCTAGGTGAAGCACAGTGTTGCAAGGCTGTGGTATGTTGCTAGGTGAAGCACAGTGTTGCAAGGCTGTGGTATGTTGCTAGGTGAAGCACAGTGTTGCAAGGCTGTGGTATGTTGCTAGGTGACAGTATTAAGGCTGTGGTATGTTAGGTGAAGTACAGTGTTGCAATGCTGTGGTGTAGCAGATGAGACTCCTAGCCCTTGTTGTCCATTAAGAGGGTGTGGCATATAATTGACACTCTACTAACTCACCTCAAGATCTCAAGATTAGATTAGCCACAAAATCAGCCGCTTGAGCCCATGCAGGCACTACCACTATTTGTGAGCTCCAATTGAGGTCAGATAGAAAGTGCCGAGAGAACTGCAACCCTGTACCAAGTTTGGCCATTATATGGGTCTGGTATGGATAGGCATCAGCCTTAAACCTTGCCATGTTCTTACCCTGGTTGAGTTACCCCTAGTTCTCCTGGTTCACCCTCCCTGGGTCCTTTGTGTGAGTGACCATCAGGGAGAAGAAAGGGAACACATGTAACATATACACCACGCCATGTACATGCACGCCATGTACATGCACGCCATGTACATGCACGCCATGTACATGCACGCCATGTACATGCACGCCATGTACATGCACGCCATGTACATGCACGCCATGTACATGCACGCCATGTACATGCACGCCATGTACATGCACGTCATGTACATGCATGCCATGTACATACACGCCATGTCATACACGCTATATAGATACACACTATATACATACACATTATATACATACACAATATAGTTACTGACACACAGAGACATGTTTGAGAGATTTATGTACAGATGAGCATAACACACAGCAAACCAAACCAAACTAAACTGTTAACTAGTGACACAGAGATTAAACTCAGAGATTTAACTAGTGACATAGAGATACTAATGACAGAGATTTTAAATTAGTGACATAGACATTAGACTACTAGTGACATAGAGGTTAGTCTAGTGACAGAGATTAGACTAGTGACATAGAGGTTAGACTAGTTAGACTAGTGACATAGAGGTTAAACTAATGACATAGAGGTTAGACTAGTGACATAGAGGTTAGACTAGTGACAGAGATTAGACTAGTGACATTGAGATTAACATAGAAATTAAACTAAGGGGGAGTGAACTAATTTGTGGTTTTTAAAACAAATGTTTTAAAAAAACATCATAACTATTTAAAGCTCAATCCATTTTCAAAGATTATGGTCTCGAAATGTAGCCCATTCTGGGTGCTTTCCAATGGCATTAGAATAATGGTGTTTCAATAAATTAGGGCTGAAATTTGGGCAAAACCACAACGGTCCTTAAAATGTTTAGATGCACTCCTGTACCTCAACCACAGGTCTTCAACACTTGCTATTGATGGCGATATTAGAGTGATCACAGGTGCATGTTTTGAATAGTTTCCTTGAATTTATATTTTTTTATTCCCCTCAATATCCCAATTTCATTTTTATGCTGTCAGACTTGACTATATCTCATCAAAAAATTACTGTATATTGAAACTATTCAAAATACAGAGCAATGCAAGAGCTTTCATAATAAAATTATATAAAACTATTTGCTACGGACAAAAATTGAATGAGTTACATGGTTTTATGTGGTGGGTCTCTTCTTCTGACGACAACTGGAACACTGTAGCGCACTAGAATCATACAGAGGTGTGATCAAAGTTGAGAACTGAGAAAGAACAATGTGGTGTGCTCAGGAGCAGACTTTTATACTCCCCTTTGTGCAGATAGCATGGAAATGACGGAATAGCACTGAGCGATATTTTAGCCAAGTTTCAAGTCTCTTGGCCATGAACGGTTATTGTATTATGAACGATCCAACTTGCTGCGTTATTCAGGCTTCTCCTTCTTCATCGCACAGAGGTGTGCGATGAAGTGGAGGATAAAAAGTATCATAATTCAACAATAAAGTGTTGAAACTTGAAATGCAGTTAGTTTAACAGTGAAGGTATAGAATGATGGAATAAAAAATTTAAAAAAATGGTGTCCCCCCTTATAACTAGTGACAGAGGTTAGACTAGTGGCATAGATTAAACTAATGACATTAGTGACAGAGAGATTAGGTTAGTGATAGAGATTAGATTAGTGACATACAGGTTAAACTAGTGACAGAGATTAACCTACTGACATAGAGATTAAACTAGTGACAGGTTAGACTAGTGACATAGAGTGACATAGAGGTTAAACTAGTGACATAGAGGTTAACCAGTTCACTGCGGAATTAATTTTTCATCAATTTCACCCTATTGCAGAATTAAATTCCGCAAAAACGACATTTTTCGTCTATTTTCAACATTCTCTGGGAAAAAAGTGATTAACTCTATTTACTTACTTTAAAATGTGCTGTATTCCTCCTTGTCTCTACTTCCTCTTGACAATAAAACAATTACCTAATCCAATAAGAGTTCCGCAAAAATGACATTTTTCGTCTATTTTCAACATTCTCTGGGAAAAAAGTGATTAACTGTATTTACTTACTTTAAAATGTGCTCCTTGTCTCTACTTCCTCTTGACAATAAAACAATTACCTAATCCAATAAGAGTATTTTTGTAACTTATTTACAGTTTTTGCAGTTTTTCACTGAAATACACCCGGAACTACACCCGGAACTATTCCCGATCTGTGGTATAGTCAAGTTTGGTGTGATATATTTCAAAACAGGGAGATGCACACAGTGGTTTCTCACAGACCCTGGTCATCTCCTTCCTCCCCCCCCCTGGAGGAACAGACAAGACATCTACGAGTTGGCTGGTCCTTTTTTTTTAGTTGGAGGGATGATGGATGGGAAATGACGAGCTGTGAGACACAAAGGGTTATCTCCAAGTGATTGCCTCCCCTTCCTTTTTGGCTCCTGAACAGTTGAGTATTCCTCAATCAGTCTTTCACACAGTTTTTCTATGAACTGCAACCTGGACATTTTCCCTCCCAGTTTCTTGTAGATAATGTGGGCATTGAGAGTGGCCATATCCAAGACATGGCGGAACTGTTTCTGATAGTACTTCTTTAGCCTTTTCCTAGCACTGGGATAGTTGGCTAGGAAGGAATCACTCAGATCTACCCCTCCCATGGTATCATTGTAATCCAAACAAACCTTGGGCTTCATCACCTTTTCATTCCTGGCAGTTTTCACCTCGACAGTTCTAGTATCATGAATGGTACTCAACATGTGAACATCTAAGCCGTTTCTTCTTAGCGGTAGCCCTAATGGTGTGATTCAAATCGAAATGACACCGTTAGATAGCGTATAACTAGCGGTGCATGGTGTTAGAAATGAGAACTAGCAGAATCGAAGATCTTTAGGGGAGTGTAGCAACGAATTGGTTGGGTAGTAAGCGTAAGACGGACATGTCTGTCTTACGCAATGGGATGTAACTAAGGCATGACGGACATGTCCGTTCTACGCAGTTAACTGGTTAAACTAGTGACATAGAGGTTAAACTAGTGACATAGAGGTTAAACTAGTGATAGATTAGACTAGTGACATAGAGTGACATAGAGGTTAAACTGGTGACAGGTTAGACTAGTAACATAGTGACATAGAGGTTAAACAAGTGACATAGAGGTTAAACAAGTGACATAGAGGTTAAACTAGTACCATAGAGGGTAAACTAGCGACAGAGATTAAACTGTGACATAGAGGTTAAACTAGTGACATAGAGGTTAAACTAGTAACATAGAGTCACAGAGATTAAACTGACAGAGGTTAAACTGTGACATAGAGGTTAAACTAGTGACAGAGATTAAACTGTTACATAGAGGTTAAACTAGTGACATAGAGGTTAAACTAGTAACATAGAGGTTAAACTAGTGACAGAGATTAAACTGTGACATAGAGGTTAAACTAGTAACATAGAGGTTAATAAACTAGTGACATAGAGGTTAAACTAGTGACAGAGATTAAACTGTGACATAGAGGTTAAACTAGTGACATAGAGGTTAAACTAGTGACATAGAAGTTAAACTAGTAACATAGAGCTTAAACTAGTGACAGAGATTAAACTGTGACATAGAGGTTAAACTAGTGACAGAGGTTAAACTAGTGACATAGAGGTTAAACTAGTAACATAGAGGTTAAACTAGTGACAGAGATTAAACTGTGACATAGAGGTTAAACTAGTAACATAGAGGTTAATAAACTAGTGACATAGAGGTTAAACTAGTGACATAGAGGTTAAACTAGTGACAGAGATTAAACTGTGACATAGAGGTTAAACTAGTGACATAGAGGTTAAACTAGTGACATAGAAGTTAAACTAGTAACATAGAGGTTAATAAACTAGTGACATAGAGGTTAAACTAGTAACATAGAGCTTAAACTAGTGACAGAGATTAAACTGTGACATAGAGGTTAAACTAGTGACAGAGGTTAAACTAGTAACATAGAGCTTAAACTAGTGACAGAGATTAAACTGTGACATAGAGGTTAAACTAGTGACAGAGGTTAAACTAGTGACATAGAGGTTAAACTAGTAACATAGAGGTTAAACTAGTGACAGAGATTAAACTGTGACATAGAGGTTAAACTAGTGACATAGAGGTTAAACTAGTGACATAGAAGTTAAACTAGTAACATAGAGGTTAATAAACTAGTGACATAGAGGTTAAACTAGTAACATAGAGCTTAAACTAGTGACAGAGATTAAACTGTGACATAGAGGTTAAACTAGTGACAGAGGTTAAACTAGTAACATAGAGGTTAAACTGGTGACAGAGATTAAACTGTGACATAGGTCAAACTAGTGACATAGAGGTCAAACTAGTGACATAGAGGTTATAACATAGAGGTTAAACTAGTGACAGAGATTAAACTTTGACATAGAGGTTAAACTGTGACATAGGGGTTAAACTAGTACCATAGAGGTTAAACTAGTGACAGAGATTAATATAGGTTAAACTCTGACATAGAGGTTAAACTGTGACATAGAGGTACCTAACATTATAAATATAGAAAATTTCACAAATTTGACCCTTTCCTTATATCTTTTAAAGGGAATTAGTATAGGCAATATGATACCATATGATACTGCATGATCTAAACTTTACATTTCTTACATTATAATTACCATAGCAACGATAAATATCGCATAACTTTGACCACATTTTGAAATACATTACAAAATTACATTACAAAATTACATCAATAGTATTACTAGGATTACATCATGTTGAAAAATCAATATTTGGAAAAGTATGGTATCTTTCAAAGCATTTACCATGGTACAGGTGTGCGTTACACTTAGGACAAAATGTTTTTGTTTTGGAGTCTTTTCTCTTGTTTGTGGATCGGCTCTGCCAGGAAGGCTATCACTTCTTAAGCCGTGAAAGTATTCCTAGCATTTCACTCGAGAATCTTACTAACCATAGACAAACTCGATATCAAAATGAACTTTAGACTGTAAGCTATCTAATTATATGTGAAACATATCCCTATGATAAAAACTGGTACAGTAACAGAGATTAAACTGTGACATAGAGGTTAAACTAGTGACATATAGGTTAAACTCGTAACATAGAGGTTAAATTAGTGAAAGAGATTAAACTGATATAGAGGTTAAACTAGAGACATAGAGGTTAAACTAGTGACATAGAGGTTAAACTAGTGACATAGAGGTTAAACTAGTGACATAGAGGTTAAACTAGTGACAGAGAGGTTAAACTAGTGTCATAGAGATTAAACTAGTGACATAGAGGTTAAACTAGTGACATTAAATGGCATGAGGTTAGAAATAAACTAGCAACATAAAAGTTAAAAATTAGTGCCCTACAAAAAACTAGTGAAGCAGGTTAAAAATAAAGTAGTGACGCCTAAAAAGGTTAAAAAGAACTTGCAATATAAAATATTACACTAATGATATAGAGATTAATATAATGACAAAATTATTCTTTGTGCTCAACATAATATATATAAACAGTATATAATTACTTGCTTCATGAAGGCATGGATGGCACAGCCAAACACTAATAATAAGGTGGAGGTTATACCTGTTAAGTCGCCATGAAGCAAAACCTTAGAACTTCCCATCATTACAACTTCCCATCATTACAACGTAACCGTACCCAAAACTCAACTGATGAATCTACCTGTGTTTTTTAAAGTTTATTTTTGTAATCTTAAAAATATTGTTCTTCTTGTTATTATTATTTTTGTTGTTATTCTTGTGAAAATTAATTGCACTACCATGATGCCGATGAGAGCACCAGCCTCCTGAAACAAGGCAATGTCAGGGACAGAACCCCATATAGAGGATAAACTAACTAGTGATGAGAATGAGGACTATCAGCTCTTTTGACTATATAGCAGCATTGCAGAAGAATTGGAATTTTTAGTGGAATGGCCAATTCAAATTATAAATACTTGCGGGATGTGTTACACCATTGAATTTAGGCCAGTCAGTACCAAAGAAAAACTATGACATATTGTACATTCTATACATACGGAAATAAAATAACTGGATGACTATCATCTAAGTCATTTTAAGTTCTCTTTTATTCAAAACATTTAATCATGGTAAAATTTAACTGAGACCTGATGAAAATATGTAGAGTTAAATCTCCTACTCAGTGCAATTGAAACCTGGTGCAGGAAACAGATCCTCCCAATTGACCTTTGTTCTTTAATGAAATCTCTTGGTATACCCTGCAAAGTTTATGCACATCAAACCAGTTTTCCTAACCTTCGACCCCAGCCCTTTAAAATCGATGTATTTTCGTTATCGATGTATTTTCGTTAGTGTAACTTAATCTGCCTACCCAAGTTTGGTCAAGATTCGTCAAACCATTTCCGAGTTATTTTGTCACACACACACAAGCAGGAGTGACATCATAGACACTCCCTCTTCTGACATGAACTGGGTGGTGTGAAACAAACCTCTGCCTGAGGATAAGATAATGATGGGCATCATAATATATCTCTTATGATGCACCTATTCCAGACTCATGCATTCCATAAACCACACCCAATAATTCGGGCTTGATTCATGTTACAACAAGTCTCAAGCTTCACTTGCACAGTAATTAGTTCTTCACCCATGGGTGAAAGATGCAAATATTATGCCAAGCTGATTCCTAATATTTATTAGTCTTCTCCTCCCCTCCCATAATAGTACAGCTCATAACATCCCTCAATCAAAATGATATGTAGAGTGCCAAAAAAATCCCTGTATTCACTCGACGTTTCGACTAGATGCTCTAGCCTTCACCAGGAATGCTCACCGGAAGATAACAGTCATCAGTTAATAGAACTTTTCACATTATTCTCTTCAAAGTTGGTCTGATCCTCAGCACCCATTCGGATGGTTAACAATTCAACTTCTTTATTTTGAGGTTTCTGCCTTTTGTTATAAGAGAAACCTCAAAAAGTATTTGATGTCGGCTGAAAATAATTTAACTTCCGTTTGTTTTGTCTAATATATTTGGTTGTGTAATGCTTAGAGTATGTGGTGGGCAAGGTACACTTCCTTTCCCCCCTTACTCTTGCCCTCGTACTAGCATTTAGCACCACCATTCTTAAGTTTCGCACAAGCAGAAAATGAAATCCGTAAATGTAAAAGAGGAAACCGGTAAAATATTCTGATGCCACATTACCAGACTGGTACCACACTCATGACTGCTGGCAAGTAGCACGTGAATTACTGATCAGTACATACTACTATACACAGAATGTGATCTCACCAAAGAACCTGGTAGAGCTAGTGATTAGTGGAAGTTTAGTTGCCCCTGCACTTAATCCTAATGAACAGTGATAGATAAGAGGATGGTCAAAGGGAAAAAGTGTATTCTGTCGTTATCATTTTGTTTCTCTACAATATCCAACCCTCCACTGTCATGACAATCAGCCCCGCCTTCTGTACCGTAGTAAACACGGATTCTAATGAAAGCGCACTTTATTATTTTCACTTGACGGAAAATACGTCTTGAGTGTCTTAGATGTGGTAGGGTAACGCCTTGGCTAGTCTTCGTTCACAGTGATGTTCTAGGATCCATTACTCCTTGTGATACAGCCTTAAAAAATATAACCGGGCCAAGAAAAAAACTTTAGTGCAATAAGAGAAACTGGTGTCTCTAATTATGGAAGCGGGTGCAAGAGAAATTAAGAGAAAAAACCTGGTGAGCATACGAGCTAGTTCGTACAGCCATAGCTGTATGATATGACATTTTTTGTTCAGTTAATTCAATAGCTAACTAGGTTTTGGTTATAATGGGAAACTGTTGGGGCCCAGTAGTTACGTATGTATCTACCACCTGCTATTCTATGAGGATAATTGCCTAAATGGTGGTCACTAAATATAAATATGTTTAAATAAAACATTGCAATAGTACAGCCAAGAAGAAGTTTTGTAGAATGTTGTGTTGAATGTTGTGTTGCTGCATGATAATAATACTGTCCTACTTGGCATTAGTTAATAATCATGTGAGCATAAAGTGCTGGTGTATTCATATATGTACCAATATATCTGTCTGCTGTATACTATTAAAGTGATATCTGCACTACTTGCCAACACAAAATGCATTAGTCGCATTTTCGCCAACTGTAGTGCCTCTATAATAATACTCTATAGCCAATTTGGAAAAGCCACTGGAACCCATTAAATTGGCAGGTCGCTTCATTTTCAGTGCATGCCACTATTCTTTCTTTGGGGGTTGGGTGTAGCGACCTCGATGTGCGAGTCAGTATGTGAGTCAGCAGGAGTGGGAAATTGAAGGGCAGGCTGAGGATGACATCATCTTTGGACAGAGGTATAACGTGTTGGACAAGTTCTACAGTACTAAGTATCAGGCGGACCATGGCTTTGTGACGGAGATGCATGGAGAAGGTGAAGAGTTTGTTCAACGTCTCCTTGGCCTATTACTATAGACACTTTGTAATTCAAGTATGTTGTGTATTTGTCTTCGTTATGTGTATAGATTTTAATTTGAAGTATATTCAAGAAAACGGTTTCAATCATTCATTGGTTTTTCATAATCCAGCAAATCTGGGAATGAGGTTTGTTTGTGTGTTCATGAGTAGCCATAGCAGCCATAGCCCTGGTTTATACAAGATGCTTTGATCTGTAGAATGCCGTCTTCAGAAATCACGGTAGTTGATATCAAGAAACTAGTTGGATCACGAAGGAAGGTTGATGTGATTGACACATTGACGCAAGATTCCATCACCATGACATTAGGACAGTGGAGCAAATATTACCAAAGTTTTCCACGACAGAGATTGTTGAATATCATCAGTTTAGAGATCTCCTGCACTAAGCTGGATCCTCTGGTGAATGCGCCCGACATGGTACATCTTGAGGATAACAATATTCATACTGTAGATCTTGCCTATACACATATTGTATTAATGCAATAAAAGTTCAGTTAGTAGTGAACTAATGTTGACAATTTAATATGCTTTTAGGAAAGTCAACAAGAATGTGGGAATATAATATACTACAGCTCTTTTTGTTGTTATTTGCTTTATTTGCTTTAGTTTGGAAGGTAGGTGGTGTGATATTTGCTTGTGTAGGTGAGGCAGCTAGACTGGGTGGAACAGGTCTGGCCGCTGGAACTCAAGGAGAAGCAGACCAATCCAACCAATGATCTCAACAAGATGATGTATCCCAAAGTCCAAAAGTACGGTGGTGGTTCTTGTTATGTTGTTGATGGTGGTTATGTGCTAGTAGAGAATTTTTGCCCACTTAACTTTTAGTGTAAGTTGAGGATAGAGATAGGAACCCAGCCGGTAATACAATGTGTTGAATTTTCAAGGAGGG
The DNA here is from genome assembly GCA_028752905.1 of Cladorhizidae sp. MBARI D1340-BT2. NCBI lineage: Eukaryota > Metazoa > Porifera > Demospongiae > Poecilosclerida > Cladorhizidae > Cladorhizidae sp. MBARI D1340-BT2. Next base: position 19,539,766 of record JAQNBH010000009.1, read on the forward strand.
GAGGATGACCCAAATATGGACTCTTGTTGTTCCCCATGTGTATATGTTTGGGCATTGCTGTTCATACCTGCTTACTACATGAGTTTCCCAGAACCCAGTGTTGTAAGCCATCTCAATTATGTTATCATACAATAAGACAACAGCAGTACATGTGTGTTTATTTTTTGTAGAGGCATCTGTTCAAAGATAAGGTTAATTTTTTTTAGGTATTAATTTGTATATTGATTGATATGTGGTGTATTGTCCATAGTAGTGTGGCACAGGTTAAAAAAATAAATAATAACAACAAAATAATAACAACAACAACAATAATAGTAGTAATTGTGGGTATTCTATGACAATACAAGTAGAATTCAATGTAGTAAAAAAATTCCATTTATTGTCACTTCTGGAAATTCTCATAATGGGTAGTTGGACCAAACCTTATCAACCAGGAATCAACTATATATATATATATATGAGAGGCTAGTGACCAGGATTGGTCCAATGATGACCCTCGTGAAGCACTGTAGCTGTTTTGCATGCAAATGAATTGTGTTGATGTTCACTGTGCCACGTGCTGGAGACACGGGCCTCAAGTGATAATTATACTAGACATGTGCAAGACTTTGGTTGGACAGTGAAGATATGGTGGCTAATAGGAAACTTGTGAAAATAGTTGCATCCATTTTATTCATAACCAAAAACTCTTGACGTACATTCATGCCATAAAGCTTGCTTGTTTAAAACGCCCTCTAATTAAATCATCGAGAAAACCAGCAGCGTCTAGCAGCTATGGCTATCTAACAAACAATTTTCTGGCCTGTCAATGTGGCCACACAAACCTCGGCGGAAATAATGGACTGGAGAGCGTTGTTTGAGAATTAATTATATCTAGGATGCTGCCTGGTTGCAGTTCGAAGATGAAGACTAGTGTTTGGAAAAACATTCAATTACATACTAGCATTGAGAAAACAAAAAAATGATCAGTAGACCAAGTCAAAGCCTCTGTCGCAAAATGACCTTCCTTTCAATGTTCTCCACCTTGTAACCCTTGATGTCTCACTCAAGTGCTCCACTCACCACCGCCATAGTCATGTCAACCTTCCTGAAATCCACTTTATAATGTGTCCTTTGTCCAATTAGCATCTGCTGCTGCAGCTGTTTCCTAATTCACAGAGTCTCCAGCAGACTTCTCCCTTGCCGTCTCCTCCAGAAGACTTCTCCTTCGCTGTCACCTAATCCGCAGTCTCCAGCAGACTTCTCCCTCTAATATTAGTATCTGCAAATATTAGTATCTGCAGCTGCAGCTCTCTCCTAATCTACAGTCTCCAGCAGACTGAGGGGTTCATACAGGATTTACAGTTTGGGGGGGGGAACTCAAAACGGTTGGCTTTTACGTGATGGGCATGCGTAAGCAAGCCCCAAGTAGGGGGGTCTGGGGGCATGGGGGTCTGGGGGCATGCCCCCCCAGAATTGTTTTTGCAAAATCGATGCTCTCAGATTGATTCTGAGACATTTTGAGGGTACTTTCCTATAGTTAAAGTACTAGCACATGGACAGAACATTCTAGATTATGACACAGTTGCAGCTTGCCACAGAATCTAATGACACAGTTGCATCTTGCCACAGAATCTACACTATTATAATTAGGAAAGCTGACCACAGAATAATAGCACATGGACAGAACATTATAGATTATGACTCAATTGCAGCATGCCACAGAATCTACACAATTATAATTAGGAAAGCTAACCACAGAATAATAGCACATGGACAGAACATTCTAGATTAACACACGATTGAACTGTGACAGAATATTATAAATTTATTCACAATTTTGTATATAAAGAGCAAATGAGCTGAGTGAATTCAGGAATCGGGGAATTCAGGATTCTGCAACTAAATACGACCCAAAGAAATACAAACCTACACAAATGGACCTCAGGAACTTTTTTAATCAGAAAGCGAGTGCGTGCTGGGTCTAGTAGAGATTCTGAGGACGATGAAGATGTAGTCCCAACTATGTTGACTAGTGATGCCTTGACTTCCACCAATTCTGAAGCATCAGTAGGTAGATCAGTGTGTTCCAAAGCGCAGAAGAGGAAACTCTACAAAGCCAGGCTCAGCTACAAGAAGGAGTGGGAGCAGAAATATCCTTGGGTGTACTGCGATGATCCTAAGCAGGGCATGTTCTGCAAGCTCTGCCAGAAGCGAGGAAATGCACCTTCTACAGCCAGGGGTGCATGGACCACTCAGGGAATTCAGGAGATTGGAATCACGCTACTGAACAACTCAAGGAACACAGCCAGTCAAAATTGCACAGAGATGCTGTTATCCATGCTCGAATGGCAGAACAAGGAAAGGAGCGGAGTGTCCTACAACTGCAATGTTCACCAGCTGCTAAGGAGGCTGAAGAAAGGAGAGCAAAGAACAGAAACATAGTGCTTAGGTGGATATATTTTCTTGCCAAAAAATCGCCTGCCCCTTACAACCACATTCGATCCCCTGGTCCAGTTGCAAATTGCAAATGGAGATGAACTTCTCCAGCAACATGTCAAAGAGGGGCCACAAAATGCTCAGTACACATCCAAATTTTCTGCAGTGATGCTTTTAGAGACCATCAATAGTTGGCTAGATAGGAAGCTAATTAACAGCTTAAAATCAAGCCCAATTTCTCTGTGTTAGCTGATGAGTGAGTAGATATTAGTACTACAGAAGAGCTGTCCATCTGTTGTCGGTGGATTGTAAATGGAAAACCAGAGGAGCACTTCCTTACAGTGCTCCACATATGTGCCCAAGATGCTGCTACCATTTCAGGTGCAATCAGCTCCTTCCTTGAGTCGAAGAACCTGGACTATCGTAAACTAATAGGCCAAGGTTATGATGGAGCAGCCACCTTTGCCGGAGAATGCAATGGAGTTCAAAAAAGGATGCGAACTCTAGCTGCACATTCCTTTTAAATCCACTGTGCCTGCCACAGGCTTCAACGAGCCAGCATGCAAGCTGCTAACAGTGTTCCAGAGATCAAGAAGATGTTTGGAACTATGGGAAATATACGGAAGCTCTTCTTCTACTCACCCAAGAAAGCAGAATCTCTCAAAGCAGTCCAGTCTGTCCTCAAGCTACCTGAGCTTAAGATTGTGAAGCCTAGTGATACCAGATGGCTCTCACATGAACGCTGTGTGTACGGGCTATTTACTGAGAGCTTCCTGCCCTTATCGTCACCCTATAACAGCTGTACGAGACATCAGGTGATGCTGAAGCATACGGTATTGGTGCTCTCCTTGCTATTTACACTGGCGTTGCTAGTATCGTGTTCCTGCCAGAAGTTCTGGGTATCCTGGCAAGGATGAATGTTTCGATGAGAAGAAAGCTACTCGATTTGAGCAGGTTACCGGTACTTCTGAAAATCACGACAGATCAACTCGAGCATCTAAAGGACGAAAGAAGTGAGTGGTTGGGTTCAGTCGAGTCTGAAATATCTCTGTTGAAGGAAAAACATGATATAACACTCGGCACACATGGATCTGCATGAAGCCGTTGGTCTTCTATCACAACCACAGCCGAGTATCGAACTCTAGTTGCAATCCCATACGTCGATTCCCTTCTTCTAAATATTAAGAGTCGATTTACTGATAAAGCCGTGAAGATTGTTACTGCCATATCCATATTCATCCCTCCCTACTACCCGCTAAAGCATCCTTACCATCATACAGCAGCAAGCAAATCAAGATTCTTGCCGAGTTCTATGGAAAAGAAGCAGAGGCTGAGTATGCGGGGACGACTTACACCTCACCTCCATTGCTTGATGGTGATGAGCTTCTTTCAGAGTGGAAGATATTTAGACGGGCTTTGCGAAAAAGGCAATAATGGAACGTAAAAAAGAGTCGGTATCTCCTAGCATGCAAGAAATCCTGGATGAGATGAACAAGTCACATACGTACGGAGAAATTTTCTCTGAGACGTGTGGAAGCCATTGAACATTACAATGGCACTTCCTGTTGGCACAGCAACAGTAGAGCGTTCCTTTAGTTGATTAAAACTCGCCTACGCAGTTGTCTATCTGACTCGAACCTAGAACATTTAATGAAAATTAGTATAGAGGGTCCTCCATTGACCGATGTAGACTTTAATGCAATTCTCGACATTTTTAAGCAGAGAAATAGATGCATTTTACTTTAGTACTACTGAACTCACTGTATTGTAATTTTCACCATACATTATTGTATATCTTCGCTTATATATTAATTTTGTTAATAAATTGTTCATGCATAATTATTGTAATTTTATTACTGTTGATCATCTTTGAATTTGCTATTGCTTCTATGTTCCCTTCTCTGTACTGCTCTTTTCCCCCGTTACTGTAATGTATTACATAAGAAATTTCATTAATATAAATTTCTCCCTCTAATATTAGCATCTGCAGCTGTCTCCTGATCCACAGTCTCCAACAGACTTCTCCTCTAATATTAGCATCTGCAGCTGTCTCATAATCCACAGTCTCCAGCAGACTTCTCCCTCTAATATTAGCATATGCAGCTGTCTCCTAATCCACAGTCTCCAGCAGACTTCTCCCTCTAATATTAGCATCTGCAGCTGTCTCCTAATCCACAGTCTCCAGCAGACTTCTCTTTCTAATATTAGCATCTGCAGCTGTCTCCTAATCCACAGTCTCCAGCAGACTTCTCCTTCTAATATTAACATCTTCAGCTGTCTCCTAATCCACAGTCTCCAGCAGACTTCTTCCTCTAATATTAGCATCTTCAGCTGTAGCTGTCTCCTAATCCACAGTCTCCAGCAGACTTCTCCCTCTACTATTAGCATCTGCTGCTGTAGCTGTCTCCTAATCCACAGTCTCCAGCAGACTTCTCCCTCTAATATTAGCATCTACTGCTGTCTCCTAATCCACAGTCTCCATCAGACTTCTCCCTCTAATATTAGCATCTGCTGCTGTAGCTGTCTCCTAATCCACAGTCTCCAACAGACTTCTCCCTTAATATTAGCATCTGTTGCTGCAGCTGTCTCCTAATCCACAGTCTCCAGCAGACTTCTCCCTCTACTATTAGCATCTGCAGCTGTCTCCTAATCCACAGTCTCCAGCAGACTTCTCCCTCTAATATTAGCATCTACTGCTGCAGCTCTCTCCTAATCCACAGTCTCCAACAGACTTCTCTTTCTAATATTAGCATCTGCAGCTGTCTTCTAATCCACAGTCTCCAGCAGACTTCTCTTTCTAATATTAGCATCTGCAGCTGTCTCCTAATCCACAGTCTCCAGCAGACTTCTCTTTCTAATATTAGCATCTGTCTAATATTAGCATCTGCAGCTGTCTCCTAATCCACAGTCTCCAGCAGACTTCTCTTTCTAATATTAGCATCTGCAGCTGTCTCCTAATCCACAGTCTCCAGCAGACTTCTCTTTCTAATATTAGCATCTGCAGCTGTCTCCTAATCCACAGTCTCCAGCAGACTTCTCTTTCTAATATTAGCATCTGCAGCTGTCTCCTAATCCGCAGTCTCCAGCAGACTTCTCCCTCTAATATTAGCATCTGCAGCTGTCTCCTAATCCACAGTCTCCAGCAGACTTCTCCCTCTAATATTAGCATCTGCAGCTGTCTCCTAATCCGCAGTCTCCAGCAGACTTCTCCCTCTAATATTAGCATCTGCAGCTGTCTCCTAATCCGCAGTCTCCAGCAGACTTCTCCCTCTAATATTAGCATCTGCAGCTGTCTCCTAATCCACAGTCTCCAGCAGACTTCTCCCTCTAATATTAGCATCTGCAGCTGTCTCCTAATCCACAGTCTCCAGCAGACTTCTCCCTCTAATATTAGCATCTGCAGCTGTCTCCTAATCCATAGTCTCCAGCAGACTTCTCCCTCTAATATTAGCATCTGCAGCTGTCTCCTAATCCACAGTCTCCAGCAGACTTCTCCCTCTAATATTAGCATCTGCAGCTGTCTCCTAATCCACAGTCTCCAGCAGACTTCTCCCTCTAATATTAGCATCTGCAGCTGTCTCCTAATCCACAGTCTCCAGCAGACTTCTCCCTCTAATATTAGCATCTGCAGCTGTCTCCTAATCCACAGTCTCCAGCAGACTTCTCCCTCTAATATTAGCATCTGCAGCTGTCTCCTAATCCACAGTCTCCAGCAGACTTCTCCCTCTAATATTAGCATCTGCAGCTGTCTCCTAATCCACAGTCTCCAGCAGACTTCTCCCTCTAATATTAGCATCTGCAGCTGTCTACTAATCCATAGTCTCCAGCAGACTTCTCCTTCTAATATTAGCATCTACTGCTGCAGCTCTCTCCTAATCCACAGTCTCCATCAGACTTCTCCCTCTAATATTAGCATCTGCAGCTGTCTCCTAATCCACAGTCTCCAGCAGACTTCTCCCTCTAATATTAGCATCTGCAGCTGTCTCCTAATCCACAGTCTCCAGCAGACTTCTCCCTCTAATATTAGCATCTGCAGCTGTCTCCTAATCCATAGTCTCCAGCAGACTTCTCCTTCTAATATTAGCATCTACTGCTGCAGCTCTCTCCTAATCCACAGTCTCCAGCAGACTTCTCCCTCTAATATTAGCATCTGCAGCTGTCTCGTAATCCACAGTCTCCAGCAGACTTCTCCCTCTAATATTAGCATCTGCAGCTGCCTCCTAATCCACAGTCTCCAGCAGACTTCTCCCTCTAATATTAGCATCTGCAGCTGTCTCCTAATCCACAGTCTCCAGCAGACTTCTCCCTCTAATATTAGCATCTGCAGCTGTCTCCTAATCCACAGTCTCCAGCAGACTTCTCTCTCATTAGCATCTGCTAGTGCAGCTCTCCCCCAATCCTTCTCTCTCATTAGCATCTGCTAGTGCAGCTCTCCCCCAATCCATAGTCTCCAGCAGACTTCTCTCTCATTAGCATCTGCTAGTGCAGCTCTCCCCCAATCCATAGTCTCCAGCTAGGTTTTTCCGTCGTAGGGACCAACAACAGGTTGAAACAGCCTGTGGTTGTGCCTGAATGAAGAGCAGCAAAGTTACACATTAGCTAAAGAGCTCGGTAGCAAGATGGGTGCCCAACTTTTTAACAACAGCAAGACCACCACTTGACTTAATGGATTGATGGTACAAAACTATCAAATTTTATGCTCTGAGCACTACAGTTGACCTCAAGTTTCAAAGATTCATTGTAGGCAGGAGGAGAGTTCATATATATGATGGATTATTATACATTCGTCTCTTAAGATGTGTCAGTTCATACTTAAATGTCCATGAGTGGTAATACCAGTTCTCTCATTCCGTCCTCTCATCACTTGCGTCACTTCCTGCGCCACTGTGTGTATAATGTACTGACAAGGCTCTGTGATGGGCATAGGAAGGAATATGATTGAAGGAAGATTAGTATATATGTTTGCTGATTGGCGAATGATGTGAGCCACTCACTGGAGAGTTGGATAAAAAAACCTTGGTATTTTGGTGCATGGTGTATCTATATATCTATGTATCTATGTATGTATGCACTGTACATTTACCTGTTAAAAATATGAATGGGAGACCCATCTTAAATAATGTCGGCTTATTTAAATCGGGAATGGTTGTCGTAATGAAGCAACAGCAGATTTGTAGCTAAGACGAAAGAAAACTGGCTACATGGGGAAGTGAGAATTGTGCTGCATATGCAGAGAAGAGAACTATGCTTATAAATCAGCTAACATGGTTCAATACGCAGTGTGCTTACTCTGGAACCAACAGGTATGAATAATGTTACCTTGTATTACCAATCTTTGTATCCTTTATAGTATAACACTTGAGAGAAGAGAGGGAGGCACGTGCATGAGTGTTGATAATAGCGTGCCATGAATGCTAACAATACTGTTGGGAATCTATAGGACATGTTTTTGCCATTAACTAGCTACAATTTTTATTAACTAAACCACTATACTTTTCCAGATGAGTTCGGCTTTTATATATCAGCTCCACCAAACCCACAGATAACATGAATTTGGAATTAGAACCGGCATTAACTCAGATCAGTAGAGAAAACTTGGGTTAATAGCATACCTTATTTCTATGTATCCATGTAAGAAGATAGGAGCTAGCTATACATTGAAAATTATTCATGTTCAAAATCAGTGGTTGATTTTTTATTGCCTTTGATGTCAACCTCCATCGAGAAGCTTCCTTAGACTTGGTCTGGTAAAGCTTCCACACTCACTCTGTCCCGAGAAGCTTCCTTAGACTTGGTCTGGTAAAGCTTCCACACTCAATCTGTCCAACGTTTCTATAAGAGAAGGAGTGTCACAAAACTCTGTCATTAACTAATCCTTGAAGATTGTCTTTGTGATCTAGAAGCTTGAAATTCAAACGGACACTAGTGTGTAACACACTCTATGCAATAGAGCACTTGAGTGCTGTGAGAAAGCTGCATATAGCATCTGCAGCTATAGCTGCTGCATTGTACTAGGATTGGGCCTAGGGCCACAATGCTAGGATTTAAAGGTTTGTCCCATCGGGAATTATGCTAAAAGTAATTGAATTTTTCCTCTCTCTCTCCATCACACCTTCAGTGTCCACACGGTGCCTTGCTAGTAGCTCTTGTTCTGGTGTTCTGACAAACGGGCTTGACTGAATACATGAACCTCATTGTTCTTAAATGTTTTGTAAGTAAAAGGTGCTGACAAAAGGTGTCATTTTCACAGAATATTCAAATTTGAGTTATTGTTATCTCTAACAAAAGGTATCACTCATATAGAATATTTATAATTGAATTATTGGTGAGGAGGCGAGCCCTCAAGCCGGGTTCATCATATGATGCAAGTCTATCCGTTGCGTGCGAACCGTCCTTCCGATCCATTGCGCTGATATTATGAACTGGTAACGCAACAGACTACGTGATGGGAATGGATATGAAATGCATCTGTAGGATTCGATCCAACTCTTGCGGCCAATCCATTGTGTCGGACCAATTAGAATCCTAGAACACATCACGTGTTGAACTTTACACTCTTTCAATGATGTCTCCGAAGGGGTGAGGAGCTTTCCTAACCTCTGGCAGGTCCAGCTAGAGGCTGTAAAGATCTTAGGCCCAAAGAAAATGCCTGGAAGGAAGTGGCTATCCAGGTAACTAGCTAGTAGCTATTACCAGCTATAAAAATATTTCAGCTAGTGATTCCTCTTTCTGCGCTTCCTCCTGCTAGCCAATAGCAAAATCACATCCAACTCTTCCTCACTGCCATTATTGTCGTCCATTGTATTGGTCAAAGTTCGAACGGAGGATTCAATGCAAGTATTGTGAACGGAACGGCTTGCGCAACAGATTCAATGGGAAGGATTGCCATCTGTCATATTGTGAACTGCCTTCAGTGGGAAGTTGAGTGGAATACTTGGCATTGTCGTGCATTACTTGCCTTAAATACAGCAGCAGGCTTATGAACACCTGGAATGATTTTCATAGTGAAGAGAAAGATGGAGAAAACACGAGGAGAGGGGGGGGGAGGATGGCTGCACAGGCAAGTAAGAATGGGCTGCACGGCTAATTAATGACAGGAACAGACTCTGGAATCTCATTCTGACATAGCTACTCAACTCATCAATAGTGCTATAGCCTCTGAGATGGGATATACCATTTATGTAATGATGATGCAGAAATCTTAGGAAGGTTAGCATACACACTGCCACTCTCTATGGACAGAGAGAACTGGCTATATGGTTGGCATATGTAGGAAGGATAACTGGTGCATATAGTGAATAGAGGAGGGATGTGCTAATGATGGAGAGCACACACATACTAAACAGGTGCAAACTATCACTTTAACAAGTTCTTGTCAGCTTCTGTGTGGTTTTCCCTTTAGTACTTGGAGGATTCCTGCAGAAAGCACCTCCTGGTGACCTCACTCTTAGTACAGTGTGCTTCCCATCTTCAAGGGAAGCTGCTTCCAAGTTCTTTATGGACTAAACCATAAAAGAAAAATGTTGATGTGACTTTGGAGCCCCATGGATTCTTCACACTTTACCGTACAAACTTGATATATAGCTCAAATGACAGATCTCTCTTTGTGCTCTCTTTAGAATGCTGCATAAGTATAACCAGCTGATGCTGGGGCACCTTAAAATCTGAGTGCCTGAATTGGCTGCAGGTGTGGCTCCTTATTTCAAAGTGCTAGGAAGCTGTGATTACTAAAGTGTAGACACAGTAAGCTTACTTTGTGCAGTGTGTTTTCATTAGCATGAAGGAGCAGCGCTTAAGTGATTGAGTGCCGACTTTATTTGGGGTTTGTTGTAATAATTACATTTTTAAGAATAAACTTCTCAAACTTCATATAGAAATACAATAAGTTGCAATTTGGTATAAGAATCAGCTCCGTTGAAGTGAGTGAACAAAAGCTCTGCAGTGCTATGTCACTACCTCTATAACAAAACATCAGCAAAGAAAGCCATCCAAGAGCTAAGGTATTCAGAATGGCTCCTGGTAAGCACAGGTGCCTGTGCTGCTTGCCACCGAAGAAGAACTTCCAGAAACGGGAGCAAAAGCCAGGAAGAGACCGCTCACGAAGGCAGTTGCAATCATGAGCCATAAAAAAGCACTATAATTTGCTCACTCGCCCTGTCCAACAGGAAGTAAAGTTTAATTACTATTTAAAATTTAAAATCAATAGAGCAGTCTATTGGGTATGTGCGAATGCTTGGGTATGTGCGAATGCTAATGGAATAATAAATACATATAAAAATACCCTCCCCCCTTTCTGATGATGTCCGAGTTTTGTGTCATGTTGCTTATGGTGTTTAATTGGTTAAGGCCGACAGTGTGACTGTCGCATAGCTTACCATTGCATTGTGTTCCATTCCACTAGCATTGTGCTGCTTTGCTTGTTCACTATACAGTATGACTGTGGCATAGCTTACCATTGCATTGTGTTCCACTCCACTAGCATTGTGCTGCTTTGCTTGTTCACTATACAGTATGACTGTGGCATAGCTTACCATTGCATTGTGTTCCACTCCACTAGCATTGTGCTGCTTTGCTTGTTCACTATACAGTATGACTGTGGCATAGCTTACCATTGCATTGTGTTCCACTCCACTAGCATTGTGCTGCTTTGCTTGTTCACTATACAGTATGACTGTGGCATAGCTTACCATTGCATTGTGTTCCATTCCACTAGCATTGTGCTGCTTTGCTTGTTCACTATACAGTATGACTGTGGCATAGCTTACCATTGCATTGTGTTCCACTCCACTAGCATTGTGCTGCTTTGCTTGTTCACTATACAGTATGACTGTGGCATAGCTTACCATTGCATTGTGTTCCACTCCACTAGCATTGTGCTGCTTTGCTTGTTCACTATACAGTATGACTGTGGCATAGCTTACCATTGCATTGTGTTCCATTCCACTAGCATTGTGCTGCTTAGCTTGTTCACTATACAGTATGACTGTGGCATAGCTTACCATTGCATTGTGTTCCACTCCACTAGCATTGTGCTGCTTAGCTTGTTCACTATACAATGCTATAACATTCCATTGCATTTATTGCAAATTGACCTTACTACTAGCCTACTAGAATATTAGAATGAACAGTGACAGCAGTGAAGAAGAGTGAGATTTGACAATGCTTAGTGCTAGTAGGGGAGGAAAGAGAAAGATGCTGGAGATCTATAGCTAGTAACTAGCTGTGGCTAACAACTAGTTTTGTAGTCCAGTTATAACTAGAGCATTCTTACCTGACATGCAACCTGCTTCTAAGCATTATTGTTTGCTCTTACACCCCTGTATATGTTTTTAAGAGACTTGCAACAAACACGAGAAGCTTTTCACCATTTCAATCTGTTTCTTGTCACAATCACCATATCCTGGCTAAACTGCTGATGGTGTAGTTGATTACATGCTAAATTGTAGCGTTCTGATTGGCCTGACACGGTGCTGCTAACGAATACTGATCAAGCATGCCATTGTGTTCCTCTTCGGTTCACGATGAAGAACGCAACACAATGCTCTGCTAGGCCAACTTCATATTGTGAACTGTCCTTTAGTGTGCAGTGGCCTCTGAATATCAATTTTTCTTTGTTACAACCCATCGATATTTCAGTGGAGATGCTTGACAACTAGCCACTTATTGAAACCGAGTAAAGCTTCCTGTAACTGCAGTAGTAATTTCCTCTGTATAGCACTTTCCGAAGAGGAGCCACATCTGCAGCAAGCCCTCAGATTTTAAGGTACCCTCACTTTGGCTGCAGAATAACTTTGCATGGTTATACCTATGCAAAAAAATTCAGTGAGATCTATCTTTTGATATCCAGTGATATGTGTACAGAAACTATGGAGCTCTAAAGTCTTAACCACAAGTGTTAAAAAAAGAAGTTTCCCTCCCTCCCCCCCCCATTTTTTGTAACAAAATTCCTCCCACAGCCACACTAGCACATGCATCCCCCCCCCCCCCCCCCCCAGTATTTGTCATCCCATAAAGTTGCAGGGCATCAGGTTCCTCAACCTTGCACCAGTTAGGAACCTGTAAGGAACATAGTGGAACCTCAGAGTTATGGGTTGCTCAACCTTGCACCAGTTAGGAACCTGTAAGGAACATAGTGGAACCTCCTAGTTATGGGTTGCTCAACCTTGCACCAGTTAGGAATCTGCAAGGAGCACATAAATACATACAGATCTTGGCTTCTCATCATATCAGAACCCAATCATTATAACATCATGTTGACATCAACATAGACAGATCAGTATACTGTATTAGGCCTTAATGCTAGGACAGTGGATAGAGCAATGCAATCTAACAATACCAAGATTTCAAATTAAATGTCTATCTCACTCTCTTCATTACGCCTTCGCTCACCACTCAATGTCTTGCTTTTGCTACTACTAGTTGATAAAAGGTTTCAGACATAGAATTTTCAAATTTGAGTTGTGGTGTCAGGTCAAAGAGCACAAAATTACCTATAGCTTTGTAAACTCATCCCAAACGATGGCTAGGAAAACCTGGCTGAGCATGAGGAGATATGGGAAAGGAATACTTGAAAATCTATCTATGACCAATTCATTTTCTTGTCAAGCCAAATCCTTCTCTTATCACATATGTATATATATTGTGTACAGATACTGCCTGATGAGCGTAGCCGGCTGTTACACTGACTTCCATCTTGATTTCGGTGGTACTTCTGTATGGTACCACGTGCTGAAGGGAGAGAAACAGTTCTTGTTGATCCCTCCTTCTCCGGCCAGCTATTCCCAGTTCCAGCAGTGGCAGATGAGCGGGGACCAGGAAAGTGTGTTCCTCGCCGAACTCATGGAAAAGGCGCAGTTGGTTCGTCTGTGCGCAGGGGATACCTTCATGATGCCTTCCGGTGGGTTTGTCTCTGAGAGTGTTTACTACTACAGATTACAGAAGTTTCAGGTGTACGTGTACCCGGGACACATATTGTTGTAATGTTTTGCTGTGTTGCACTGCAGGATGGATTCATGCTGTCTACACGCCCTCTGACTCCATCGTATTCGGAGGCAACTTCCTGCATTCCTTTAATATTGCTCAACAGCTGATGGTTTCCGAGGTGGAACAAAACACTAAGGTAAGAGAGCTGATGGTTTCCGAGGTGGAACAGAACACTAAGGTAAGAGTCGTGTTGCATGGGCACTACTCTGCACGATATAGAGACAAGGACTCGTAGGTTTTCATAATTAGAATGTCAGCTGTGTATGTCTATGTGTGTGTGTGATCATTGTCTGTCAGCTGTTAGTTCCACGGTTAGTCGAGACAATGTCATGAGCTCCGTTTATAGCAAGTTACTTTTCAGACACGAGGTCAAATGCATTTGTGTTAGTATTTCACCTCTTCAGGTGAAGATTATTATTTTTGTTTAAATACCTCATAAAAGCTTCAAATACATTTTCACTTCATAAAGGCTCCAAATACATTTTCACTTCGTAAAGGCTTCAAATACATTTCCAAGTATGTATTTTGCTATTCACTTGTTCGTAGTATGAAGGCCTAGCCACACCACATCTGAACTGATGAAGGCCTAGCCACACCACATCTGAACTGATGAAGGCCTAGCCACACCACATCTGAACTGATGAAGGCCTAGCCACACCACATCTGAACTGACGAAGGCCTAGCCACACCACATCTGAACTGATGAAGGCCTAGCCACACCACATTTGAACTGATGAAGGCCTAGCCACACCACATCTGAACTGATGAAGGCCTAGCCACACCACATTTGAACTGATGCACATTAATATGCATTGGGTCCCTGGAAAAAGACTCTTCAAGTCAATGCACGTTCATCGCGTCCACACTAATACCGAAATTAACTATACAAAACAAATAAAACTTAGTCAAAATCATATACTGTATCTGTAGTTGAGATGGAGTTTGTTTTTGTGTCCTTTTCTTGCTGATCAGCTACCTGCAGATGCACAGGAAACAGTTGCTGCAGAGAAGAAAGAGGAAGAGAGCTGAGGGAAAAGGCAGTACATGTACCAACAAAGGTTGCGACTGCACAAACTTCAGAAGTCCAGATGCAGGATATATTAAACATAGCAACAGTTCTCTAGCTATGTAGCTAGTCTAGCAAGCTAGTTTGGCAGCAGGTCACAGATAGTGTACAGCTAGCTCCAAAGTTCCTAGCTGCAGCCATCACGAAGACACAAGTGAGTGGAATTCTTTTCAACACTCACTCACATATTATTTGAACACTTTATAATTTATCAACTCAAAAACCACACCCATCAGGTGGACCAGATTAATGTGCATTCTAATTCTAATTCAGTTCAGTGTGGACGCAACCAATGTGTATTAATGCACATTGACTGGTAGTGTGGACAGGCCTCGAGTTTGCTGGCTATCATAATACTAGTGACCAGTATGACTCCCCTGACCCACTGCTCAATCTAGTCAAACATTGAATCTCACAAGGATTGAATCTCACAAGGACAATAAAAATAAAAAATAAATCAGAAAACAAGACTGCACCCACGTTGATCACCACCATTTAGATGACCCTTTACTATATGCCAACCATTGTACTGGTTCTAAAAGCAGCACTATAATTGGTCACGGTTTTAAATGGTACAGGGTGATCTAACTGGTTGTTGTTAACATGGTATAGTCTCCTGTTGCAATCCCTCTGGCAAGGAAGTGTTGATGCTTTTTCAGTGTGCCAGTGCATGATGTGAGCCTGGTGCTCTACAAACAGAGATAGATGACTATCTCACAACACCATATCTGTCAGAAGAAGCAGATCCAACCAGCTTCTGGAAGTCACATGCTGAAAAGTGTCCTTCCTCAGCCAAACTCGCTGAAAGCTTTTGTCTGTATCTGTGCAAGGTATTTGATTAATACTTTGAGTACTCGTGTTTGTATTTGACCATACGTGAAGTACTTGTTTTCTAATATTATCTGCCTCCATGTCTGGTGCTGTGCAGCAGATATCCATCCTGCCAGGCTGAGGTTGTTGATGCTAATATCCAGTTATAGTTGGGGATCAGTTGGTCTTGTCCAGCCGTATGGCAATGGCTAAAGATGCTCCAGTTCATTCCAGTTCCACCTTAATAGTAGTAGCTACAGTGGGCAGTTAGGGTATAAAAATAAATTAACAAAAATGAATTAAATGCACGAATGAAAACACACACAAACAAACAAACAAATAATAAATGGCGCAGATAATACACATCGAAGACAGCAAAACTCTAATAAACTCTAATAAATATAATAACATTTATTAGAGTTTAATGTCACAAGAGACGGAATGAAATTGAGCGAGTGGCTTTGAATGTACGTATAGTAATTCATGCCTGAGAAATATTGCGGGCCTTATACCCCCCCCCCCCCCACACACACATTTTACCTTCCTATATAGTCTTGGTAGTGATCAAGGAAGCTACCATAATTCGTGAATATTACCCATGGAAACCCATTCTTCAACACAGCATTACTCCGTAGTCAGAGCAAGATGAAGGGTGTGCCTCAACTTTACTATCTACAAGCACATTTGGCATGAACGGAATCGCACACTACTGGTCTGTTTTATGCCATGCACTGAACCCTTGAACCCTTCAAAGGTAGTTTTCTTTGCCAAATCAAAGTTGAACCTGCACACTTGGCTTCTTCTTCTGTCTGTGTTGGTGGTGGAGACAGACAGCCCTGTTGATGCTGCTGCACCTTAAACAGAACATGATGTATAGCATGGCCAGGCTGCCTGCAAAACACGCAAACACACACACACACACCACATAACATGCTCGAGAAAGAGAGGGCCTTTCAAGCTAGTCATCATGATAATTGGTGCTAATTCATAATCGTCGGTTGCTACCGATATCTCACACCTGTGCAGAGCACTTGCTATGTAGGCATTAATCATCCTATATATAGTAGGCATAACTATGGCTCTAAGGATCCATTGGCTAACAGCATTTATGTTGTTGTAGTTCAAGGGTGGAGGATTTCAAGGAAATACTTCTTCCTCTATACTACATGCAATGATTGGTATATGTGATTTTAAATGGTAAAGGGTCATCTGTAACTGGTTGTGGTCTACATGGTGGTCTACATGGATACAATCTTGTTTTAAATATATATATTTTTAAAACTGGTCAATCCATGTTTTTTTAAATTTTAATAAAAACATTTTTGTAATTAGCAGATAGCCATCCTACAAAAAAGACATTGGTAGATAGAAGCCAGTCATCCTACAAGTAAGACATTGGTAGATAGAGATAGACGTCAGTCATCCTACAAGTAAGACATTGGTAGATAGAAGCACAGTCATCCTACAAGTAAGACATTGGTAGATAGAAGTCAGTCATCCTACACAAGTAAGACATTGGTAGATAGAAGTCAGTCATCCTACAAGTAAGACATTGGTAGATAGAAGTCAGTCATCCTACAAGTAAGACATTGGTAGATAGAAGTCAGTCATCCTACTAGTAAGACATTGGTAGATAGAAGCCAGTCATCCTACTAGTAAGACATTGGTAGATAGAAGCCAGTTATCCTACTAGTAAGACATTGGTAGATAGAAGTCAGTTATCCTACTAGTAAGACATTGGTAGATAGAAGCCAGTCATCCTACAAGGTAGATAGAAGCCAGTCATCCTACTAGTAAGACATTGGTAGATAGAAGTCAGTTATCCTACTAGTAAGACATTGGTAGATAGAAGCCAGTCATCCTACAAGGTAGTTAGAAGTCAGTCATCCTACTAGTAAGACATTGGTAGATAGAAGTCAGTCATCCTACAAGTAAGACATTGGTAGATAGAAGCCAGTCATCCTACAAGGTAGTTAGAAGCCAGTCATCCCCTACAAGTAAGACATTTGTAGATAGAAGCCAGTCATCCTACTAGTAAGACATTGGTAGATAGAAGCCAGTCATCCTACTAGTAAGACATTGGTAGATAGAAGTCAGTCATCCTACAAGTAAGACATTGGTAGATAGAAGCCAGTCATCCTACTAGTAAGACATTGGTAGATAGAAGCCAGTCATCCTACTAGTAAGACATTGGTAGATAGAAGTCAGTCATCCTACAAGCAAGACATTGGTAGATAGAAGTCAGTCATCCTACAAGCAAGACATTGGTAGATAGAAGCCAGTCATCCTACTAGTAAGACATTGGTAGATAGAAGTCAGTCATCCTACTAGTAAGACATTGGTAGATAGAAGTCAGTCATCCTACAAGTAAGACATTGGTAGATAGAAGTCAGTCATCCTACAAGTAAGACATTGGTAGATAGAAGTCAGTCATCCTACACAAGTAAGACATTGGTAGATAGAAGTCAGTCATCCTACACAAGTAAGACATTGGTAGATAGAAGTCAGTCATCCTACACAAGTAAGACATTGGTAGATAGAAGCCAGTCATCCTACAAGTAAGACATTGGTAGATAGAAGTCAGTCATCCTACACAAGTAAGACATTGGTAGATAGACGTCAGTCATCCTACAAGTAAGACATTGGTAGATAGACGTCAGTCATCCTACAAGTAAGACATTGGTAGATAGAAGTCAGGCATCCTACAAGTAAGACATTGGTAGATAGACGTCAGTCATCCTACAAGTAAGACATTGGTAGATAGAAGTCAGTCATCCTATAAGTAAGACATTGGTAGATAGAAGCCAGTCACAGGCCCGTAGCCAGAAAAATGAGTGGGGGGGTTCTGTTGGTAAATATTAGGACCTTTTGGGTCTCGAAGCGACCCAAGGGGGAAGGTGTGGTAGGGGAATGTGCTCTCTCCTGTGCAAATATCGGAAACAAAATAAGCATTCTAAACATAATAATAAATGACTATTTATTAAGAGATTAAACTAGAGATTAAACTATCTAATAAGAGTTTCAAGTTCCATTCTCCTTGGGTGTAAGTGTCCAAATATTTCAACAACTTCATCCAGATTAATTGTGTCTTAATTGTGTCAAAATGTACATGTAAGAGTGCTAGAGATGTCAGGCGTTCTTGGTTCATAGATGCTCTTAGGTAATTGTTGAGACGTTTAAGTGTACTGCCACTTCTTTCGCATTCACAAGATGTTACTGGCAGAGTGCATGCGATTTGCAAGAGAACATGAATGTTTGGAAAAAATGCTGCATCACAATCCTTCAAGGCACTAGATGGTGTGGATTCTCTTTTGTGAAAGGGTACATTTGCATATCTTGATTTCCAGCGAGTGAGTTCAGTTTCTATTAGTTCTGGTGATGGCAAATCCTGGTGATAAGTTTCAACAACTGTGCTGATATCAAATGATCTTGTGGTAATCAGAGATGGTACAAGTACCAGAAGAGATGAAGCAGTTGCTGACAATGATGAGAACCTTTCATTTAAGCTAGTGCAGATATGGTCAAGGAATGGAATAGCAAGATTACTCTTGAAGTAATCAAATACTGATTCTGCTGGTGCATTACCACGGTGCTGCTGTCTGCTTGCTATCATTGGCTTACTCGGGGTGGTGCCCACCTTATCAGCCATCAAGACAGCCTGGTCATATATTTTCTGAAAGTTTTCTTTTCCTTGCTTTTTAAAGGAAGTTAGAGCCTGGCAGTTCTTGGCTGCCTTTTTCAGTTCTCTCTTTCTTTGCTGGGACCTACCAGGCATACTTGATTCTTTTGAGTGCTCACCACATAAAATGCAGCTGTCAGCTTTTCTTTAAATAAATTTTAACAAACCACAAATTAACCAACACAAATTCATTGTAGATGTACATACTCCATGATGTGGTTAACACCATTGTAGAAGCTTTGTGAAAGCAATATTTGAAAGTGTGGACCCAATTGGAAATGTGGACCCAATTAAAAGGGTGGACCCAACTGAAAGGGTGGACCTCACAGCCAGTGGGGGGGGGGGGGGGGGGGGGGGGGGCCCTGGCTACGGGCTTGAGTCATCCTACAAGTAAGACATTGGTAGATAGAAGCCAGTCATCCTACAAGTAAGACATTGGTAGATAGAAGTCGGTCATCCTACAAGTAAGACATTGGTAGATAGAAGTCAGGCATCCTACAAGTAAGACATTGGTAGGTAGAGAAGCCAGTCATCCTACAAGTATGACATTGGTAGATAGAAGTCAGTCATCCTACAAGTATGACATTGGTAGATAGACGTCAGTCATCCTACAAGTAAGACATTGGTAGATAGAAGTCAGTCATCCTACAATTAAGACATTTGTAGATAGAAGCCAGTCATCCTACAAGTAAGACATTGGTAGATAGAAGCCAGTCATCCTACAAGCAAGACATTGGTAGATAGACGTCAGTCATCCTACAAGTAAGACATTGGTAGATAGAAGCCAGTCATCCTACAAGTAAGACATTGGTAGATAGAAGTCAGTCATCTTTACAAGTAAGACATTGGTAGGTAGAGAAGCCAGTCATCCTACAAGTAAGACATTGGTGTATGAAGCCAATGTGTAGAGGTGCTTCCCATTAACCTATATAGTTGTGTCTGGAAAGCTATAATTAATAGCTTGGGTTAGATATTTCAGCTAAACAAGAATGCCAATTGCTCCAGCCAGCTCTGCTGCA
This sequence comes from Cladorhizidae sp. MBARI D1340-BT2, assembly GCA_028752905.1. Lineage (NCBI taxonomy): Eukaryota > Metazoa > Porifera > Demospongiae > Poecilosclerida > Cladorhizidae > Cladorhizidae sp. MBARI D1340-BT2. The sequence goes on from JAQNBH010000009.1 coordinate 19,559,741, forward strand.
GGGCTGTGTATTCTACCAGTAGCTGGTGTCCACTATATCCCACATAGAAATCAAATATTATTATGGAATGAAATTATTGAGAAAGTGTGAAATATGAAATAAAGCATAAAAAACCCTCTCCACATACACCTCCTGCCTCCACTAGCTACCATTACCTAGAAACAGAGGTCCAGTGTGCACCAACTAATACTTGTGTAGACTCACTTTAGTCTGGCAGCCGTGGACAAAAGTGTGTTTTGGAGTACATACAATGTTTTATTGCTGATTCTGGGTACAAACCCTACTGAACCCAAATCCACTTGATGCCACTCTGTCACCCTTGGGCAAAAAATTTTATACGCAAAATTCAAAATGGCCACCAAGAAAACTGAAAAATGGCTATAACTCTGTGAAAACTTCACCTAGAGACTACATTTCTGTGCCTAATCATACATTTTCTTTGTCACACACAGAAAACCTGTACCTCCACTCTGTTATTATTATTATTTTTTACTGAATTCGAATTGCTGAAAAACAATTTAGCTAAGTAGCTAGCTAAATACCATATGTGAAAAAAACACGTGATCAAAGAGTCCTTATCAACTGACGGTCAACCCTCATTGCAGACAACACTAAAACAGATATATTTTGTGCAATATCAACTGATTTACTCGCATATACCGAATAACAATCTTCATTCTTGTTTCCACAATTGATAATAGATACAGTCAGTGCCTTATCAGTTGTCAAGTTCATCATTGTCATCAATGTCATTTGCAAATACATTTTTCGTTTGGTCATTTTGACATTCTTCCATGGCATGACAGCCACAAAACATGGAGCAAGACAGTCTTGCAGCAGAACAACTGCATCTGGTGGTCGAACAAGGTCGTGCTGAGCTGCATGCACATCTGATCATCTTTAGAACATCAAGTGGAGCTGGTGAAACATCTGCAGGAAGAGGAACCGGAAGTAGGATGTTTGATGTTTGGTCACATAACCATCCGTGATGTGAAGGATCGAGTACTGGTGGGTCAGCATCTAAGGTAGACCGCCATATTGTAGCTTAAAAATGAGCTCTGTAAACATGTTGCTTAAAAACATCAGTGGTTGGTGGCAGTGATTTTAATTCTGGGGCTGAGGTTAGTTTTTTATTGGCCATCTCAGATGACCAAACATCAAAACGAACTGCAGACATGTCTTGTCTCTCCCGTGATCCATATAAAAGAGAGTAGCTTCTGTGATAACATCTGCTCTCTGAGCATTGAGATCACCTAGCAAACTCAATTTGTAGCCTCCCTTGAGGATTTTCACAACTGTACCTTTCCCTATCCCAAATAAACATGCTACTGTGTCACAGCCTGACAAGACATGTCCTGCAAGCAACTCTGAAATAAATTCAGAATGCTTCTTTGCTGTTGCTGTGATGTCAACTGATGACCTGCCATGGCAGGTTGCAACCATGACCACTCTGCATGTTAGCTTCTCCAGAGCAAAGAAGTGTAGAAGAAGCACAAAGACATCTGTATCATCAGAAATAACCTGGATGCTCTGAAATCCTTCAGCAGCTAAATGAACCATTTGCTGAACAACAATTACATCAGCCTCTTCATGTGTGGTTCTGAGATCAACTCGCTCTGTGACAGTGCCCTCATGTATCATAATAGGTATTGGATCAAGCCCTGTAATCTGTAATCACAAGCCTTGATGTATTCCTAGGCAAAATTTCAGCATGCTCTTTGATGTACGTACAGATGATACTGATGAGCTGAACTTTGTTCTCTGTGACTGTCAGAATCACCTTCTGGGGTGGAAGTGGCATATTTAGGCTCAGTTGGTGTCGCCGGCTGGCATCTTTACCTGCCCTTGCTGTGCAAAATTTCAGCATGCTCTTTGATGTACGTACAGATGATACTGATGAGCTGAACTTTGTTCTCTGTGACTGTCAGAATCACCTTCTGGGGTGGAAGTGGCATATTTAGGCTCAGTTGGTGTCGCCGGCTGGCATCTTTACCTGCCCTTGCTGTACGTGTAACATTCTTTATAATGTCATCATGATATCTGTCAAAGATCAGGTAGGTGTCACATTTTTGTAATCGTTCTGCTACATAGACAAGTAGGTTCAAAACATAATCCTCAACTGTTGCATTCGACGGCCATTGGATCACCCACAATACTGCACAACCATCAAGAATGATTGCATCTGGAACAGAGCATTTCCGATCAGATATTTCAACTTGCAATTTATTTTTCAGAACTGATTTTGACTTTGTAATCCTCATATCTCCAGTGTCCTCAAACATAGATGGTGGCACTGGAGCTAGTTCATACTTCAATATGTCTTTCAGATTGATGTCTCACACTTTTTGAAGTCCCAGGACCCTTGAGTATATCAGTTTAGTGTCGTAAACTGGTACTTGTCCAACTTTTATATGCTTTCGGGAAACCACCATTGTTTTTTTAGTGGTTTGTTGAAGCTATTAGGCCACTGTGCTTCATACTGTTCCATCTGCTTGACGCCTATGCTAAGAGATGTGTCGACATTGACAATAGATGGAGAAACTCTGCCAGTTACGATGTTCACAAGCCCATTGGGATGATTCTCAGGCTGAAGTGGGTCAATAAATCTCTCGCGTAGTTTACGCCGATCAACTGCATCAGATTGTTGTCGTGCAGGCATCTCTTCCTTATGGACTATGACGGATGTCTGACCATCATTGTCCCGCATTTCAGAAACATCTTTCACAAGCTGACTACATATGTGGAGACCTAGTGCCCATCTTTTCAGGGTAGATGGTTTCAGGGCGATTCCTATGATACCTCCAGGGCTGTGTCCGTACCTCATGAATGTAGATTCAATAAACATGTCAGACCATATCCCATTCCAAATGCCAGGTCGATGCCTCATTACATGGTTTCCACGAAGGAACTCCTCGAGTATTGGAGCTGGCAGTTTCTCCATTGAGCGTAGGTAATACAAGCAGTACCTGAAATAAGTAAAACTGGATGATATTTTATTGAGGTATATATGTAGTCTCGTGAACCAGACATATATTTGTGCACACGAAGGATTAGGTGCATACCTTCCACTCGCATAAATATACATCTGGTTCATGAGACTAGTATATGGCAGTAACAACTTCACTAAGATATAAATATTGGAATAGATTATTGACAAGCTAGTATTATGTGCTACCTTGCGTAGTTGAAGTGACCAGCAGAAAAGAAGTAAGGCATCATCTGCTGGATGACCCACAGGTGCAGTGGCCAGTCAGCCTCCCTTTCAGATCTGACGAACATCATCATGAGTAACACAGGCTTGATGATGTTATCCACCCATAGTTTTTCTGTTCGACTTTGGTTTGCCCTGTCAGCAAGAGTTTCCATCAAGTCAGAGTGGCATTCAGTGCTATCCATATCCCCTCGTAGTAGTAGTTCTTCAGTGACCAGACGTAGTGCCCGAATGTTTTGTGGAAAGTTCTTTCCAGATAACAGCTTGGCTACACCACCAAATGCTGCCTGTAGAAGTCCAGTGTCTGCCATCAAGGTACCTACTGCTCCAGAAAAATTCATCAGAGTATGCATGCCCCCCAGTCTTGGTATGAAGTTATGAAAATGATCTGGATACACCCATGTGATGTTTACAACTACACGATACAGTTGCTGGTCATTTGTGAAGATGGTGTAGATCTGTCCGGTCATATTGGTAAGACGTTGTGATTCCACCATTGCAGTGAACATGGTGTCTGGTTCTGCAGGGGCCATGTCAATCAGTGGTAGGTATACAGCTTTAGTAGCAGGACATATTGTATGCCCTTGTTCGCGTGCATTCCTAGTATTGTAACCATTGAATTCTGGTACTTCCTGTTGTGTCAATATGGATTTGAGGAACATGAAGTCAATATCATTGGCTCTAGAAACTGCAACATGCTGCCTTGCTAGCACATTTAGAGGATCGGGTGGCATTTCTGGCTTCTGTGGTCCTCTGTACCTTTGAATTGGTACATCAGGCAAGACATCTTCTAGCATTTCATCTTTTTTTATCCTTTTGATTTGGTTGGCATCATGCTGATCTTGCCCAATCTGTGTCAGATTGTGTTGCACTTGAGTAAGAAGAATTGCCAAAGCATGAGTGGACTGGAGGCCATTCTGTGATGATATATTTGCATCAAAATTATCAGCGACAGTCTGCACTAATCCAACACCACTGTGAGATATGCCCATATCTTCTTGGCTCCTAGCAGCTGCATGGGCAGCAGATGCCTTGAATCGATTTATTTCATCATAAGAACAAGTGACACCAAAGTCATACAATTGTTCAATTACTGACTTCTGTCTCACCAAAAGACCAAGAGCTATCTGTAGTGATGTTGGCCTGTTTGTAACCATACTATATAGTAACAATGTTTCCTACCATACCTGATGGCAGTGAATAGTTGAGGTGTGGTGATATCAAAGAGAGCAAATGCAAAAGTGCTGGACTAACATCTCCAACAACATCTTCAGAGTTGATCCTTGTTCTGTACTTAAACTCATCGTGCTTCAGTTCTTTCGACTCGATGGCAATCAGTTTTGCTACTTTTGCTATTGCCAAATCATCATCATCCTCTTCACATGCCACTAGTTTCAGAACATTGGAAGCATTGCTCTTGAATATAAGGATACTTGGAACTCCTGCACCTGATAAGATAAGAAGGTCTTGTCCGAAGTGTTCAGCTAAACTTTTGATTAGTTGCCGACGTGTCAATGACTCACCTTTGTATGATATGTACAAACTGTGCACTTCTATAGAGTTCCAGATCCGCGTTAAGTCTTCCATCAGATCACTCACCAGACATGCAAAGGCTTGATCTTGAGGTGTTTCAAGGTTGTTCGAGAACCTCTGAACAAGGACATGCAGTCTTTATGGTATTGAGTATCTGCAGCATGTAAGTCACTAACTGCTCCTGCAATTCGTAGACGCACTTGTGCCCATTCATCATTACGCAAATCACATGCATGCAGAATGACATCTTTGAAAGTGTTCCGATTGGATCCACAATCAGCAGTTCTACATTGAACCACACGATGCCAACGGCCAGGGTGTTTTGAATCCGGTTTGGTATAACATTGTTCTCCACATATCAAACATTGATCTTTGAAACAAAAAGGGCTAATGTGTGACCGACAAGTTTTCTTCGAAAACTGGTTCTTCTTTTGCTTTAGTGTGGCGTGACAGGAAACGCTTTATGTGAGTCTTTGAGGTATAGGTGGAGACACAGTTCCTATGTAGATACAGTGTGTTACAACTATCATCTAGCAATATCTCTAGGTCAACATGTAAACCATCACCTCTTCATTTACTAGCTTGTATAATGCTATGCAGTCTTTCAGGGCCAGCAGCTATAAGCTACCACTGCAGTTCATAGAATTTTTAAACAGACATGTGTGTTGAGCTGTGACTGGGATGCCATGTCCTAGAAATGGAGAGAAAATATGCATGTTAGTCAACCATCACCAAAGATGTTTACTCTGTACTACTCCCCCATAGACACATATTTTACTTACCTGCTAATAGCTAAGGCTGAAACTTTTTCTGCATGTGCTCTCTGAACTTCCTTTACCTACTGTTGTTGATTGCATTAAAAATTGCAGAGCTAATTATTATTATGGTTATAATCACATGGCCAAAAAAAAATTTCTGCTAGATTGTATATAGCTAGTAGGTAGAGATGCCTGCTAGAAATATATATCTAATATATACTTTTTTTGCATGATTTTACCTCAAGAAATAAGAAATGTATCCATAGTGGGTGTGCTCAAAATTATGAAATTTGCTGATCAATAAAATATATAATTGCATTGTTTGTATATAGTAGAAGCTAAACCAGGAAATAGCTATGCCACTCAATAAATATAATCAAGGGTATATTGTAGCATGTAAAGTGTTAATAAATCAAGATTAAAAGACAAAGTTAATAAACTACCATAACAGAGTAGAGGTACAGATTTTCTATGTGCGTTAAATGATTCCTTGACAAAGAAAATGTATGATTTGGCACCGAAAAGAAGTCTCTAGGTGAAGTTTTCACAGAGTTATAGCCATTTTTCAGTTTTCATGGCGGCCATTTTGAATTTTGCGTATAAAATGTTTTGCCCAAGGGTGACAGAGTGGCATCAAGTGGATTTGGGTTCAGTAGGGTTTGTACTACCAGAATCAGCAACAAAACATTGTATGTACTCCAAAACACACCCAAGCTTAAAATTGACATTCTGCCACCAGACTACTTACTGTAGCTAGAAACAGAGGTCAAGTGTGCACCAACTGATACTTGTGTAGACTCACTTACTCTAGCTAGAAACAGAGGTCCAGTGTGCACCAACTGATACTTGTGTAGACTCACTTACTGTAGCTAGAAACAGAGGTCCAGTATGCACCAACTGATACTTGTGTAGACTCACTTACTGTAGCTAGAAACAGAGACCCAGTGTGCACCAACTGATACTTGTGTAGACTCACTTACTGTAGCTAGAAACAGAGGTCCAGTGTGCACCAACTGATACTTGTGTAGACTCACTTACTGTAGCTAGAAACAGAGGTCAAGTGTGCACCAACTGATACTTGTGTAGACTCACTTACTCTAGCTAGAAACAGAGGTCCAGTGTGCACCAACTGATACTTGTGTAGACTCACTTACTGTAGCTAGAAACAGAGGTCCAGTATGCACCAACTGATACTTGTGTAGACTCACTTACTGTAGCTAGAAACAGAGACCCAGTGTGCACCAACTGATACTTGTGTAGACTCACTTACTGTAGCTAGAAACAGAGGTCCAGTGTGCACCAACTGATACTTGTGTAGACTCACTTACTGTAGCTAGAAACAGAGGTCCAGTATGCACCAACTGATACTTGTGTAGACTCACTTACTGTAGCTAGAAACAGAGGTCCAGTGTGCACCAACTGACACTTGTGTAGACTCACTTACTGTAGCTAGAAACAGAGGTCCAGTGTGCACCAACTAATACTTGTGTAGACTCACTTACTGTAGCCAGAAACAGAGGTCCAGTGTGCACCAACTGATACTTGTGTAGACTCACTTACTGTGCACCAACTAATACTTGTGTAGACTTACTTACTGTAGCTAGAAACAGAGGTCCAGTGTGCACCAACTGATACTTGTGTAGACTCACTTACTGTAGCTAGAAACAGAGGTCCAGTGTGCATCAACTGATACTTGTGTAGACTTACTTACTGTAGCTAGAAACAGAGGTCCAGTGTGCACCAACTAATACTTGTGTAGACTTACTTACTGTAGCTAGAAACAGAGGTCCAGTGTGCACCAACTAATACTTGTGTAGACCCACTTACTGTAGCTAGAAACAGAGGTCCAGTGTGCACCAACTGATACTTGTGTAGACTCACTTACTGTAGCTAGAAACAGAGGTCCAGTGTGCATCAACTGATACTTGTGTAGACTCACTTACTGAAGCTAGAAACAGAGGTCCAGTGTGCATCAACTATTACTTGTGTACACTTACTGTAGCTAGAAACAGAGGTCCAGTGTGCACCAACTGATACTTGTGTAGACTCACTTTCTGTAGCTAGAAACAGAGGTCCAGTGTGCACCAACTAATACTTGTGTAGACTCACTTACTGTAGCCAGAAACAGAGGTCCAGTGTGCACCAACTGATACTTGTGTAGACTCACTTACTGTGCACCAACTAATACTTGTGTAGACTTACTTACTGTAGCTAGAAACAGAGGTCCAGTGTGCACCAACTGATACTTGTGTAGACTCACTTACTGTAGCTAGAAACAGAGGTCCAGTGTGCATCAACTGATACTTGTGTAGACTTACTTACTGTAGCTAGAAACAGAGGTCCAGTGTGCACCAACTAATACTTGTGTAGACTTACTTACTGTAGCTAGAAACAGAGGTCCAGTGTGCACCAACTAATACTTGTGTAGACCCACTTACTGTAGCTAGAAACAGAGGTCCAGTGTGCACCAACTGATACTTGTGTAGACTCACTTACTGTAGCTAGAAACAGAGGTCCAGTGTGCATCAACTGATACTTGTGTAGACTCACTTACTGAAGCTAGAAACAGAGGTCCAGTGTGCATCAACTATTACTTGTGTAGACTCACTTACTGTAGCTAGAAACAGAGGTCCAGTGTGCACCAACTGATACTTGTGTAGACTCACTTACTGTAGCTAGAAACAGAGATCCAGTGTGCCCCAACTAATACTTGTGTAGACTCACTTACTGTAGCTAGAAACAGAGGTCCAGTGTGCACCAACTAATACTTGTGTAGACTCACTTACTGTAGCTAGAAACAGAGGTCCAGTGTGCACCAACTGATACTTGTGTAGACTCACTTTCTGTAGCTAGAAACAGAGGTCCAGTGTGCACCAACTGATACTTGTGTAGACTCACTTACTGTAGCTAGAAACAGAGGTCCAGTGTGCACCAACTGATACTTGTGTAGACTCACTTACTCTAGCTAGAAACAGAGGTCCAGTGTGCACCAACTGATACTTGTGTAGACTCACTTACTGTACCCAGAAACAGAGGTCCAATGTGCACCAACTAATACTTGTGTAGACTCACTTACTGTAGCCAGAAACAGAGGTCCAGTGTGCACCAACTGATACTTGTGTAGACTCACTTACTGTAGCTAGAAACAGAGGTCCAGTGTGCACCAACTGATACTTGTGTAGACTCACTTACTGTAGCTAGAAACAGAGGTCCAGTGTGCACCAACTGATACTTGTGTAGACTCACTTACTCTAGCTAGAAACAGAGGTCCAGTGTGCACCAACTGATACTTGTGTAGACTCACTTACTGTACCCAGAAACAGAGGTCCAATGTGCACCAACTAATACTTGTGTAGACTCACTTACTGTAGCCAGAAACAGAGGTCCAGTGTGCACCAACTGATACTTGTGTAGACTCACTTACTGTAGCTAGAAACAGAGGTCCAGTGTGCACCAACTGATACTTGTGTAGACTCACTTACTGTAGCTAGAAACAGAGGTCCAGTGTGCACCAACTGATACTTGTGTAGACTTACTTACTGTAGCTAGAAACAGAGGTCCAGTGTGCACCAACTGATACTTGTGTAGACTCACTTACTGAAGCTAGAAACAGAGGTCCAGTGTGCACCAACTGATACTTGTGTAGACTCACTTACTGTAGCTAGAAACAGAGGTCCAGTGTGCACCAACTGATACTTGTGTAGACTCACTTACTGTAGCTAGAAACAGAGGTCCAGTGTGCACCAACTAATACTTGTGTAGACTCACTTACTGTAGCTAGAAACAGAGGTCCAGTGTGCACCAACTGATGCTTGTGTAGACTCACTTACTGTAGCTAGAAACAGAGGTCCAATGTGCACCAACTGATACTTGTGTAGACTCACTTACTGTAGCTAGAAACAGAGGTCCAGTGTGCACCAACTGATACTTGTGTAGACTCACTTACTGTAGCTAGAAACAGAGGTCCAGTGTGTACCAACTGATACTTGTGTAGACTCACTTACTGTAGCTAGAAACAGAGGTCCGGTGTACACCAACTGATACTTGTGTAGACTCACTTTCTGTAGCTAGAAACAGAGGTCCAGTGTGCACCAACTGATACTTGTGTAGACTCACTTGCTGTAGCTAGAAACAGAGGTCCAGTGGGCACCAACTGATACTTGTGTAGACTCACTTACTGTAGCTAGAAACAGAGGTCCAATGTGCACCAACTGATACTTGTGTAGACTCACTTACTGTAGCTAGAAACAGAGGTCCAGTGGACACCAACTGATACTTGTGTAGACTCACTTACTGTAGCTAGAAACAGAGGTCCTGTGTGCACCAACTGATGACTCACTTACTGTAGCTAGAAACAGAGGTCCAACTGATACTTGTGTAGACTCACTTACTGTAGCTAGAAACAGAGGTCCAGTGTGCACCAACTGATACTTGTGTAGACTCACTTACTGTACGGTCCAGTGTGCACCAACGAATACTTGTGTAGACTCACTTACTCTCGCTAGAAACAGAGGTCCGGTGTGCACCAACTGATACTTGTGTAGACCCACTTACTGTAGGTCACACTCTCCTTAAGATACTGGCTCTCTCTCTCTCGGGATAAGTCTTGATGGACTTGGTAACGTCTATTGCTTTAAAACATGACTTCTCATACTCTCTACTCTGCTGCTTCCTTGCCTTACACGAGAGAGCATGATGAAGAACTTTAGTGGAGGCAGAGCAAGTGCTACATAGTATCCAAGAGTATAGGAGGAGGAACTGGTTTAGGTTTGTCCAGACCAGTCTTCATCTCCTACTGGCACCTGAGGTATACCACATTGAAGACCTCTGCGGTAGCAAACGTAAAAATACAAAAAGTAATCGAACTAAAAAGATACACTCAGAATTTTTTTTTATAACTGCATAGGAATGAGCTAGGCAGAAGGGCAAAAAGGTTGATAATCGCAACAGCTGTCAAGAGCCACCTCATCTAAGCTCTAAGCTGGTCCTGCTCTTTCTGGAAACTCTCCCTCTAATGATTGCAACAGCTGTCATGGGCCACCTCATCTAAACTGGTCCTTCTGCTTCCCTGCTGAAAGGCTAATGATTACAACAGCTGTCATGGGCCACCTTATCTAAACTGGTCCTTCTGCTTCCCTGCTGAAAGGCTAATGGTTGCAACAGCTGTCATGGGCCACCTTATCTAAACTGGTCCTTCTGCTTCCCTGCTGAAAGGCTAATGGTTGCAACAGCTGTCATGGGCCACCTTATCTAAACTGATCCTTCTGCTTCCCTGCTGAAAGGCTAATTGTTGTAATAGCTGTCATGGGCCACCTCATCTAAGCCGGTCCTGCTGTTTCTGGAAGCTCTCCTGCTGATGAAAGCTGCACAGGTGCCTGTGCTTACTGGGAGCCCTCCAAAACCCTTTGCTCTTGAAAAAGGAGGCCTTACTGGATTGATTTCTTTGCCATAAGTTTTGTTGCAGACACTTACTGGCTTATTATTTTGTTTGCTTGCCTCACTAAAGCCGATTCTTATGCCTAAGCTTGTTACATTTGCATTCTAATGATCAGTTTAACCTCCATAAGTGTCACATGGTGCAAACTCGGACTTCTTCGGGAGAAAAAAAATTATATTTAACCGAAGAATTTGAAGAACCTGGTTGGATGGGGCAAGCGAGCAAAATTAAAGAATTTTTTTTTTATGGCTGACTATCATAACTGCCTTCATAAGCGCTTCCTGGCTTTTTGCTATCATTTTGTAAAGTTCTTTAGTGGGAAGCTATATAGACCTATGCGTACCAGGAACCACTCTGAATTCCTTTGCTCTTTAAGCAAGGAGGCACTCATGGATGGATGGATTTCTTTACTGAAGTTCTGTTGTAGACGTAGTGCGACATCGCACTGCATAGACCTTGTTTGCTTACTTCAACCGAGCTGATTCTTACACCAAACAGCAGCATATTGAATATGAACAATTTGAGAAGTTTATTCTTGGAAGAAGAAAAAGTTATAGCAAAGAATATATAATTCCTTACCAAACACTCTATTCGGCAATATAATCGAAAAACAGATTAGTTGTGGATATGTGATTTGCAGAGTCCTGTGATGCTAGAGGTTTGTGTGAATACCTATTGTCAGCAGTTATGTGTGGGAGGATAGATACACAGATGCTTGAAGATGCATTTCATTTTCTCCTCACACTTTCCATGGCTTTTTATCTGCTAGCTTACTACTTTGCAAAAGATTCAAGTCACTCTGCGAGTCTTTTTGGAGTTAATGGCAGCCGAAACCACCATGTGGGTGGTTAAAAAGCTGCCAATGTCAGTTTTAGCCAAGGTTTGCCATTATTTACGAAGTGAGTCAAACCAATATAGGGAATTCTAGTGTACTTCCTGATAAACAATCCATCTGGTCCCCGAAGCAGTCTGTATACCAGTAGTGTAACCAAACTCTGTAGAAGATAGGAGGGTGTCCTCACCTCCCCCCTGCCCAGTGTGCTGTAGAAACTGTGGTTAGATCCTCGAGGAAAGTCAATAACTTTGACCCAATCACTCCTAATGTTTCTATTGCCACAAGAAGGGCTTGGTGGTCCTACATATCACAAGTTAACTGACAATAGTTTGTCATTTATAAGTATCTCAGAGATTCTTTGGCACTTTTCAATAAGCAATAATCAGCTCCAAAAGCATGCTAGCTCTTCTTGTAAACCTGACGAGCTCGTATTTGTAAGTAGTGAAACAGGCACTCAATCTTTGGCATATTTCATATTAATCATCATAATAAAACAATGACCGGTTGCTCTAAATAACTCTAGTCCAGCTTTCTAATGCAGCCACTGTAAATAGAATAGTAATTCTATACTTTTGGAGCTAGATTTTGATAAATGAATAGATAGTGAAACAAAAACAGAAGATTAAGTAACTCTACTCAAGCTTTCTATAGCAGCAGTTATAGAAAGTTGGAGTATGGATAGTTAGTTAATTTTCTTAGAGTTGTCGGATCATTACCAATATAACTCCCAATGTTCAATATAACTCCCAATGTTCATCAATCTTTCATTATTATCCCACTCTGAGAGGGAGGGGGCATGGCTTCACTGTCTGATGATTTGCCCCATCAATTGAAAAGTGCTTCTGCTTCCCTTGAAGTGTTTCTATAGAGTTACACATGCCACCACAAAGCAAGCAAGTTAGACTCTCCTTGTGGTTGTAAAGTCTGAGCCTGTGATAGACAAACTCTACAAGGCATCGTTTGTCATTCTAGCTTATCTTTGAGAACGCGAACAGCTCTGACAAAACCAACACGAGTGTTAGCAGATTTAATATGCACGCTCCATAGCAATATTGCCCCGAGGGTGTGACACTTTCTAGCCATAACTAGCATGATTGAGCTGCCAGACTCAGCAGTGGAGAATTGCTATTTACCCTGAGACTTCCGTTTATGCATAAAATATTTGATTTCTGCACGACTGTTATGTTAATGATGTAACTTTGAACCATACCAATGGTGTGGGGTATAGTTGATCCTTGTTGATTGTTCTTGTGTAGGGACAAGACTGAAGTCCTGCTCTTCAGAAATCAAATTAGACGCCTCATGGTCGCCAACATTTGAATGCTTAAAAGTGCACAAATGTGATCGTATTATTAACGGTAAACACGAGTTAATCCTGACCGCACCTTTGACCAATTGAATTTATGAACACAAATAGAATAAGCTACGAATTAGTATAAGAATCGAGGTGAGCAAACATAAGCTACAGGCGTACACAAAATTACTTTAGAGAAATCCATCCGGGAGCACTTTCCAAGAATGAAGGGATTTAGAGTGATTCCCTGTAGTAGAGGTGCCTATGCACTGCTCAGCAGAACTTCCAGAAACAGCAGTTTAGGCCTCTAAAGGTGGCCCTCGGAGGCAGTTGTGATTGTTAGCCATGGGCAATAATAATCTGTTTTATACGATCAGCAATCTTAGGGCATGTCTCCAGTGTTCAGCACATGGTTCATATAACTGAGCCTGATGCTTGCACACACTTAAGTTGGTCAATTTTCTTACTTTCTAGATGCTAGGTACACATCTATACTGTCAGTACTTTGTGACATTAACCTCTCCTCTCCTACTTTTCAACCTGGTCTTCAGGGCAACAAAACTGTTACATATGTAACTGTATATGAGGAAAATGTATACGAGGAAAATGTAATATATACTCCAGCACAATTTTTATACTCTTTTTATCCAGGTTCCTCTAAGACAGCGTTACCCATTCTATGGCTCCATCCACTGGTATGTGCTGTCAAGGTATGCCCAGGATTTGAAGAGGTTCATAGTCAGAAAGAAGCAATGGAGAAGAAGCACTTCCACTGAAGAACCTGACTGTCAAAACAGCAGTCAACACTGGCTGAAGGAAGTGGCTGTTAAGAAATGTGCCCTTTTCCCATCTTCACCTGGGGCTAACAGTGATGAAGAAGATGGTATTAATACTATGATGACCACTTCACAGGTAGACGCTCCTATGCAATACATGCCAGACCCTTTAGCATCACTTGAAGCAGTTACTAGAGCATCACCACCAGAAGCAGGTGAAACAGATTTCTCTCTTCTAAACCGACCACACAGTTCAACCTTGCCCAAACCACACTTCTCAAATCATGAAAGAGGTGGACTACTTCTTCTGGTCCAAAAGATGAAGAGAAATTTATTCCAACCAGATGTACCCATTTCCATTTCTTCATCAGACAAACTCCTCAAGGACATTGAAGATCTGCTTCAGAGTGCTATGTCGGAGAAGACTAGCTCTTTGGAGCCGAGTGGTGTTGGGATTTTAGCAGGCAGGAAGGAGCCAACGAGTCGCACCAGAAAGAGGATTCGGAAACACAGTGATGAAAATCGTAAAATGACAAAGTCTAAAAAAATCTTGAAAATGTCGTCTTGCATTAACACATCACTTAACACCGGCACAGATACTAGCAAGACTAAGCAGGAGACCATCGACGACCAGAAAATGCTACGCTGCAACCCAGATCGATCTGAATCTGAGGCATGCTCCAGTTCTGCTTCTTCGCCATCCATTTGCACGACGGCAGCCGACTCGACACTGCCAAATTGTCAGTCACCTGTACCTACATCCTACACACCCGAAGCATGCTCTCTGACTGCAACTACACTCTTCTTCTGTGATCACGAGATCCAGACAGTAGCCGAGCAGTGTAGCTTGGTAGCTGTGGGGGGACTGCTGTTTGCCTCTTCTCCTTCTACTCTTCACTGTGAAGAAAGTGTCATCACTAAACTACCTAATCCTGCCTTCATCAACAGTTAATTCTTACACGTACCACCCCCTACCCCCTACTTATAATTAGTTTACCCTCTATCTTGTACGTGCATTTATGTAAGACTTCATATAACAGCATATATGTAAACAGACATAGTCCATCCTGCTCTATTATCTTATATGTTCATATATACGTATATTCCATAGTTTACCGGTATTAAAATGGCTATGACAATGTATTGTAGATTGAGAGTATCCACCATGACAAGCAATGTTTACAACTAGCGATTTCTAGAGAGAATGCTATCCATACAACACAATGACGACCGTGATGGAGCTCCCCAAAGGACTAGTTGCATGGTACATCCAATATTGTATAGTCTCGCATATTAACAGCTGATTCCTACAGATTCCTTACCGACTAGGATGGATGAAGACGTTTCTCATCTACCAATTTATCTCACAGTTGCACAATCATGTGAATGTGTCAAGTAAAAATGAGTCCTTCAGTCAGTTTGATAATTCCAGTAGTTTCAGAAAATTCTGCAGTATGATTGTTGCTACATAAATTTACCTGAAGTGATCTGCAGCAACCGCTGCAATGGTAAAGGGTCACTAAATGTGTAACATAAATTAAAAAAAGGGAAAAAAGTGATTTGGATGGAGTGGGTCAATGGCCCATTTTACTTGATGCATTCACACATGTACATGTATTGGCATATTTGTGTGCAGTGAAGGAAATGGAGTGGCAAGTTTCATGTTTACACACACCTTACGGGTATAAAACTGGTTTCTGAACTTCGTATGTGGCTCATAGCAATTAGCTTCTAGTAAACTACGGCCTTGTTAGTGGTCACCAAGCTGAGGTCAGCACAATGCATTATTGTAGTGATAGACGGTCACTCTACACAAGTGTCCATGCACATATATACGGAGAACACACTGCGGCTATATACAAGGCTTAAGTCAATGCAATACATAAAAGAGTTCAAGGCAATAATAAAAGGCACACAACTAGCAAGTAGTCCAGGAAGAACAAAAATCATCGCAATACTGGTAGAACTACACCGAGTCTCTGTCTCCAACCGAGTCTGTATCTCCAATACGACCATAACGATCAATCCCTCTAGCCAGAATCTGTACCATATCAGAGAATAATATTAAATAATAACAAAGACTATATAAGGCTGAAGGGAAAGTGAGAGGAGAGAGAGAAACGAGCGACTTACTTCTGTACCACGTAAGTTTCAACATATCTGGAGTGCAACTTTATACAAGTGTCATATATATATATAGCAGAGCAGAATATTTTTGAGGTGTTTACTATTTATGGTTGTTGCTATATATAAGAATCCCATCTCCGAATAGGCATGATGAAGGGCAGCAGTTATGTGTTGTAAATCCACTAATATAGCCGGGCCCCATGAATTCATTACCCATCAAGTGTACATTAACCACTTCAAAATAATTTCCTTCTTTAAAATAGGGTGTGCGATTTACGAAGATTATTCACCCAGCAATGGGTGAGGAGTACACATGATGGGCGTCCTGAGTGTCTGACATAGCACATCACCCAAAGCCACCCAGTGCAGTGCCATAACTAGGCTAGATTGAAGGTGGTTCACAAAGAGAGAGCACTCTAATGCGCGCGTAAAATTCTCGCACATTACACCCACTTTACTAAACCACACCCACTTCAATAATCTTGTTTTATTCAAATGTCTTCCAAACCGATTTGGTGTGGCTGCATTGCTATGAATCTGGACATGATCTGGACAGTCCTTCAGTTAATATCTGTTTTGTAATGGGTATGAATGAGAGGCAAATCTCTCATTCTCTCCTATCCCATAATGGACCAAAGGTTAAAGCCTTGTTTGCTATATAGCAGAATATTCTGTTTCACAGCTAGTGATCGGAAAAGTGCACACCAAGTGAAGGAGCAGGTCGAGTTGGGGGAAGTGATCAGAATTTGTGAAGCTCTCGAATGTTGTCGGGGCATCAGGCAATACCACGTACCAAGCTCTGCATAAGCTAGAACCTCCTCAGCTAGTTTATAGATACTGGAACAAGCTGTAGATAGGTCAGAGAGAAATACCGAGGGAACAAGTGATGATTAGTCTGTTGCCTGTTGAGCCGAGGAAAATCGCTGCTTTACTGATAATTCATCAAGCAATGGAACTCACTTTTTCTTGGTGCATTTTGAAGGGGAAGGTGCGTTTATCACGCTGGTGTTTGTCTTGAAAGGATACGAAGCATAGCTGGTTAAACATCCACACACTTTGCCATATCCACTGCTTCAGTAAACCACTTTTCATGATAATCATCGACTCTGCCTCACTGAATGAATCACAACTTTGATGTGTTGATAGGCTTTGACTGTGTCCAGTGCCGTTCTATACACCAACTGTAAGTTGAGCAGTGTACATTGTCGTCATCTTACTTGCAACAATAAAATGTTAATAAAAGTAAAGGAAGATGTAGCATTAGAGGAAGAGTCAGAATTTCATCCACTCTCGGAACTTATAGCAGTCTATGCATGAACCACTATTGTTGGTGAAGCTGGTGAAAAGATGTAAGGCAATGTTTCTAGCTACCCATCTTGTTCGACACAAATCCACTAGCTTTCTTTTGGTGGAATTTTTTCTTCGATAATTTCACGTAAACATGGTGCCATTTGGGCGAGTTGCTAAAGAATAGGCTTTACCTGTTTGATTGCACACCACATATTTCTCACCAAGATATTGTTACAGAGGTTAAGTGCATGTGATGCACGGTGGAAATAATCAGCTTTGCGAAGTGTTGGGAGTTAATAGCAGCTGTACCGTTTAGTCGACCGGCTAAGTTTCCAGCACCCATAACAGCATTGCCCCCACAGTTCGGAAAGAGGAAGTCTGCACACATTTAGCTTCCTCAATTAGCTTGCCCAGTCGTATCTTCATCACATAGCATCAAGTCAAGAAATTCCCCCCTGATGTTACCACAATCAACAAAATGGAATATGTTCTTTGTTTGAACAATCAGCAGCTTCGTCAGCTGAAATAGCATAAAAGGGTTGTTGACAAACTTCACACAATTCCCCCCCCCCCCCCCTCACCCAACGCACTTGATAACCTCCTTCTCGCGATCAGTGGAGATTGACTGATTTTGGTCCACTGGAATGTTCCAAAAGTGCATGATCACAACTTTCAGCACGAAACTGCAATAATGCTAGAAGGTTATCTGGATTTTCATCAGCAAGTTCACTAGCTAGGATTCCATCCATACTTGTGTCTATGTCCTCGCAAAGCAATATTTCCATGTGCGTAAAATATAACTGTTTCTATGATTGACATCAGCTTAAAAAAAATAGCACCATTATTAATCTGTCGAGCAACTGATTGGAACTACTCACCCTGTAACATGGTTTCCACGCAAAGATGTGCATGGCACGCTTGCTTATTGTAATAACAGCTAAATTAAACATTGGTGTCCAAACCAACTGGCCAAGGTTTGACTTAGTTTGTGCAAAGCACACAAGAAATGCAGTAACTACTCTCTTGTGGGAAGAATATATTAACCACCTATTTATCATCTAGCCATTGATATCTGAAGTGTCAGGTTCGTCCATACATAGAGTGAGCAGGGAGGTAAAAACTGGCAGCTGGTTGGAAGATAGTCCTGATGCAGCCAGCTTCTCAATTAGTGTCTTGTCAACCATCTTTCCCACTAAAGTGTGCTGCAATATCACCTCTATTGACATGCACGCATTTGTGTGGTAAGTCTCACCGGGAACAAGCAACAGTTGGTGATGATGATGGAAGAACTATGGAAGAGGATGCTACTACAGGAGATGATGTTATAGAAGCATCTTCAGAAGCAGTGCCTAAGGAAGTGCCTTACCATAGATGGACGTGAAGTATCACACTCAGAATAATTCCTAGAGGTCATCTCTCTGACGGAGGATTATCATCTTCAACAACAGATCTCAAAGAAGGTTGAGTGGCCATTTTCAAACAGGCAGAGCTAGGCAGCTACAGGTATGTGGCGGTGTGGTGGTTTAATTGGGACTAGGAGTGTCTTGGTGTCTCCATGGTCTAGCCACTACACAGCTCATGCTATAGCTACACAACTACCAGCGCGTATGGCAGTGAAGCCATTGGCCATTTGTGGGAGAGGGGGATTGTATGCAACATGTGAACAGTTGTATGCCATTGCAATGGGAGGCCCAATCCCTCAGCGTCCTGGAGATTTCCCTTAGGGATAATGGTGCAACCACTGAGTATTTGATCGAGTACAGGGTCATCGAGTAATTACATATTAAATCTAAATATCAAATCTGTGATATACACAATGAGGTATGGGACCAGCCTAAGTGCCAGATACTTCTGGTGGGGACACGCCTACTATTCATGGGTCCCACCACAGTAGCTCACATAGCTAGACTGGATGCAGAAAAAAATGTCATAAGTGAAAGCCTGAAACCCACTATTATCTTACCTAAACATGCTCTTGAGTCCTTCACTAAGGTAATAAACCAGCAGACCTAAACACTTCTAGTGTCCAGACCTAAACACTTCCAGCATGCCTTGAGTCCTTCACTAAGTTAGTAAACCAGCAGACCTAAACATTTCCAGCACGCCTTGAGTCCTTCACTAAGGTAGTAAACCAGCAGACCTAAACACTTCCAGCATGCCTTGAGTCCTTCACTAAGGTAGTAAACCAGCAGACCTAAACACTTCCAGCACGCCTTGAGTCCTTCACTAAGGTAATAAACCAGCAGACCTAAACACTTCCAGCACGCCTTGAGTCCTTCACTAAGGTAGTAAACCAGCAGACCTAAACACTTCCAGCATGCCTTGAGTCCTTCACTAAGGTAGTATACCAGCAACACACACACAAAACCTTGAAATCCAACTTTTCTATACCTGTTTTTCCAATTGCATAACTCGTATAATCATAAAAACAAAAAACTTGAGTATAAGATTTCAACTGTTGCAATGCACATCCTCGACTCCTCCGTTTCTTGATTGCAGTAAAAAGGCGTGGCTAGTAGGTGTCGATGATGCAATCAAGCTAACTCAAATGCTGTTTTATAATTAACATCGAGCACGTGCTGTGTCATAAGCAGAATGAACGACCTGCACTCAGTTCGTTTACAGAGTTCTCACTCCTGGGAAACTACTACCAAGTCCAAATGAGACCGTAGCTGATCCTCCACCAAATCACTTGCTGTTTGTTAGGTGGAGTTCTCCTGTGCAACTGTCACAAGTCACTGTAGCTGAACTTACACAGATCTAGCAAATCAAGATATGGTATGTGCCAATTTTTGTGTACTGGACAACGTGGCTTGCGAGGGTACAGTCAACAAGACATGGTATGTGGTGATACATGTCGTGTCCAACAAGAATCAAGTTCTGAGTAGCCCTTCACCATTCAACTACAGCATACAGAAAAACAACTTGGAACAAGTTTAAATATGTTTTTTATTAAACTATTGAATTGGCCTATTAAATATAGAGGAATTAGAGGAATTAACCTGTACATCACAACCAGTTGATGACACTTTACCATTTAAAATCATATATTATTATATATGTATATAATTTTATACATATATTGTATTATACATCAATGGTGGGGGGTGACACTTTACCATTTAAAATCATATATTATTATATATATATATAATTTTATACATATATTGTATTATTACATCAATGGGGAGGAAAGGTCTTACCAGGTGTGACCACATGGTTTTGTTATGAAGTATCATATCCCTGCACTCGCTCATGCTGTGGTCCTGATTCACATACCAAAATCTAGTCTTTGCTTTCTAGTCTTTTTGCCATATGTACATGTTTATATTTTGGAGCTGCAGGTTGGAATGTCAAGTCAAATAACCCCCACAAACACTGTTTTGATTCTACAGTCCAGTATCAAGTCTTGAGTGGCTCTAACTACTGGGATTGCTAGAGCTCTAGACACACGTGTCTTAGATTTCTAAAAACATGTTTTCTAAGTAGACTTGTATTTCATATGAAGGGTGTACAAAATTATAATTAATAAAACCATGTGGTTATAATCTCCATAGATTCAGCACACTTCACTGTATGAACTGATATATAGCCTGAACGATAGATATCTCTGTGTGCTCTCTTTTGATACTGAAAATTGTAGCACAAGTATATCTGTGTCAAAGTTACAATCGGTCAAAATGGGTGACCGCATAATCTGAGCAGGATGAACTCTCCTTCAAGTAAACTCCTCGGGCCATGGAAAGTTACCTGTGAGGGTGGCAGATGAATGTTCCAGAGGGACATGCATTTAGTGGCGACCGTAAGGTCGGGGGGGGGGGGGGGGGAGGGGAACATTTAAAACTTGTTGGAGGAGATCGCAGATATGAAGTTTCAGCTTGGCCTAAAAGTGCACCTCGGGATGGACAATGCTGATGGTAGCAAACGTTTATCCTTTGCCATAAGTAAGAGGCAGTCTTTCCTGGATAGTTTCTCCTGGACAAAGGCTTTACCAGACATCCAAGAGTTACTCGAAAATAGACAGAGAGGGGGGTCTGGATAGACAGAGAGGGGGGTCTGGATAGACAGAGAGGGGGGTCTGGATGTCTGGTTGCCAGAGTGAGGCTTCTCTCTCTCTGTGCTGGCTAATGGTTGGTAAGAGCCACTTCAAGCATGTCGTCTTCTGGCCAAAGGAACAAGGAGGCGGTCAGTGTGAAAAACAAAGCTGACAGGTGTCTTAGATGGGCCAGCAGGACTACCTCCTGTCCGTGAAAAGCATACAGAAAATGAACTGGATTTTACAGGGTTCAAGGCACTCACCCTCAGCACACAGATCGAGCAAGTGGTGAGACAGAACGATCTGGCCCTCAATGTCTTTGGTTGGGCCAACAAGGTTTTTGTAAGCTCAGCAACCAAACCCTTATACTTAGTCTTGTGGTTTTTCCAGCAGATCTTCTCAGGAGTGCCAATGCAGGCACCTATCACAGAAGTGCTTCTGCTCTCTGTGTTTGCTCTGGTGGCAAAGCAGGTGGTTGAGGTCCTTGATCCTGGTCGGTCTTCTCTATGAGGAGCAAGCTAATCCTTCTGTACCTTGGGACATCCATCCTGCTGAAGAGGGGGGGAAAATGAAGAGGGGGGGAAAAAAGCTCTCGTCGAGAGCTGGTGCACAAGCAGCTGGCAGCTGTAATCTAAGCCGACTTTGATGCTCTCACTACCAAAGGTTGCAGGACAAGCTTCACCAAACAAGACCAACATGAGATCTGCAGCTTCGACTACTTTGTGGTGAGATGTGATGATTATACCGAGCTTCACCTGATCTACAAAGGCCCAAGATCAAGGTAGTTCCAGCTCATCCCAAACCAATATGCATGGCATTAAGGACTGAGGCTGAAGGTAGGCTCTCCTGTATATGAGAATTATATCTCCTGGGCAAGTGTGCTTTATTGCCTGCGGACAAATTTGTCCTGTCTCACATGTTCCTGATAAACAACCAGAAGGCTTCACATCACATCAAGGAATGCTATGCACTTCACTACTCTACAATCTTCAGTTATATCTATACCTGGACATGAGGCTGAAGGAAACTCACCTTCGACCATAGGCCATGGATGGGAGCCCTACATCAGGATGCTTAACAGGCAGGCCATCAGAGCAAGGTCTTCCAAGATGAACATGCTGCGAAGCAAAGCTTACTACATCTACGGCACATAATCCTCATGAACATGTTTTGAAGCAAAGCTCACCACATCTATGGCATACATCATCCTCATGAACATGTTGTGAAGTAAAGCTCACCACATCTACGGCATACATCATCCTCATGAACATGTTGTGAAGCAAAGCTCACCACATCTACGGCATACATCATCCTCATGAACATGTTGTGAAGTAAAGCTCACCACATCTACGGCATACATCATCCTCATGAACATGTTGTGAAGCAAAGCTCACCACATCTACGGCATACATCATCCTCATGAACATGTTGTGAAGCAAAGCTCACCACATCTACGGCATACATCATCCTCATGAACATGTTGTGAAGCAAAGCTCACCACATCTACGGCATACATCATCCTCATGAACATGTTGTGAAGCAAAGCTCACCACATCTACGGCATACATCATCCTCATGAACATGTTGTGAAGCAAAGCTTATTACATCTACGGCATACATCATCCTCATGAACATGTTGTGAAGCAAAGCTCACCACATCTACGGCATACATCATCCTCATGAACATGTTGTGAAGCAAAGCTCACCACATCTACGGCATACATCATCCTCATGAACATGTTGTGAAGCAAAGCTCACCACATCTACGGCATACATCATCCTCATGAACATGTTGTGAAGCAAAGCTCACCACATCTACGGCATACATCATCCTCATGAACATGTTGTGAAGTAAAGCTCACCACATCTACGGCATACATCATCCTCATGAACATGTTGTGAAGCAAAGCTCACCACATCTACGGCATACATCATCCTCATGAACATGTTGTGAAGCAAAGCTCACCACATCTACGGCATACATCATCCTCATGAACATGTTGTGAAGTAAAGCTCACCACATCTACGGCATACATCATCCTCATGAACATGTTGTGAAGCAAAGCTCACCACATCTACGGCATACATCATCCTCATGAACATGTTGTGAAGTAAAGCTCACCACATCTACGGCATACATCATCCTCATGAACATGTTGTGAAGCAAAGCTCACCACATCTACGGCATACATCATCCTCATGAACATGTTGTGAAGCAAAGCTCACCACATCTACGGCATACATCATCCTCATGAACATGTTGTGAAGCAAAGCTCACCACATCTACGGCATACATCATCCTCATGAACATGTTGTGAAGCAAAGCTCACCACATCTACGGCATACATCATCCTCATGAACATGTTGTGAAGCAAAGCTTATTACATCTACGGCATACATCATCCTCATGAACATGTTGTGAAGTAAAGCTCACCACATCTACGGCATACATCATCCTCATGAACATGTTGTGAAGCAAAGCTCACCACATCTACGGCATACATCATCCTCATGAACATGTTGTGAAGCAAAGCTTATTACATCTACGGCATACATCATCCTCATGAACATGTTGTGAAGCAAAGCTCACCACATCTACGGCATACATCATCCTCATGAACATGTTGTGAAGCAAAGCTCACCACATCTACGGCATACATCATCCTCATGAACATGTTGTGAAGCAAAGCTCACCACATCTACGGCATACATCATCCTCATGAACATGTTGTGAAGCAAAGCTCACCACATCTACGGCATACATCATCCTCATGAACATGTTGTGAAGCAAAGCTCACCACATCTACGGCATACATCATCCTCATGAACATGTTGTGAAGCAAAGCTTATTACATCTACGGCATACATCATCCTCATGAACATGTTGTGAAGTAAAGCTCACCACATCTACGGCATACATCATCCTCATGAACATGTTGTGAAGCAAAGCTCACCACATCTACGGCATACATCATCCTCATGAACATGTTGTGAAGCAAAGCTCACCACATCTACGGCATACATCATCCTCATGAACATGTTGTGAAGCAAAGCTCACCACATCTACGGCATACATCATCCTCATGAACATGTTGTGAAGCAAAGCTCACCACATCTACGGCATACATCATCCTCATGAACATGTTGTGAAGCAAAGCTTATTACATCTACGGCATACATCATCCTCATGAACATGTTGTGAAGTAAAGCTCACCACATCTACGGCATACATCATCCTCATGAACATGTTGTGAAGCAAAGCTCACCACATCTACGGCATACATCATCCTCATGAACATGTTGTGAAGCAAAGCTTACTACATCTACGGCACATCATCCTCTGAGCCAGTTTCTTAACATCAGGCAGTGGCAGACTGAAATACTCAGTGGGGTAACCTGAAAGTCAAACGCAGTGCACACTGCCTCTACCAGGAGGTCCTGAAGGTTGACTTCACTGACTCACCCAGATTCAGCTTGTCTGAAGGCAGCATTGAGAACGTGTTGCAAAAGCCTTGACGGCATGCCAGTGCCTCATTGATCATTAGTGGATTAGTGGATGAAGACTTACTTGAAGTTGCTAATGGACCTTGTTTGGATGACCCACATACCAATGTCAGTGAGCATGTCAGTGAACATGTCAGTGAGCATGTCAGTGAGCATGGCAGTGAGCATGTCAGTGAGCATGGCAGTGAGCATGGGCAGTGAGCATGTCAGTGAGCATGTCAGTGAGCATGTCAGTGAGCATGGCAGGGAGCATGGCAGTGAGCATGTCAGTGAGCATGGCAGTGAGCATGGGCAGTGAGCATGTCAGTGAGCATGTCAGTGAGCATGGCAGTGAGCATGGCAGTGAACATGTCAGTAAGCGTGCCAGTGAGCATGGCAGGGAGCATGGCAGTGAGCATGGCAGTGAGCATGGCAGTGAGCATGGGCAGTGAGCATGGCAGTGAGCATGTCAGTGAGCATGTCAGTGAGCGTCTCAGTGAGCGTGGCAGTGAGCATGTCAGTGAGCATGTCAGTGAGCATGTCAGTGAGCATGTCAGTGAGCGTGTCAGTGAGCATGTCAGTGAGCGTGGCAGTGAGCATGTCAGTGAGCGTGGCAGTGAGCATGAGAGTGAGCATGAGAGTGAGCATGACAGTGAGCATGTCAGTGAGCATGTCAGTGAGCATGTCAGTGAGCATGTCAGTGAGCATGGCAGTGAGCATGTCAGTGAGCATGTCAGTGAGCGTGGCAGTGAGCATGAGAGTGAGCATGTCAGTGAGCATGTCAGTGAGCATGTCAGTGAGCATGTCAGTGAGCATGTCAGTGAGCATGTCAGTGAGCATGACAGTGAGCATGGGCAGTGAGCATGTCAGTGAACATGTTAGTGAGCATGTCAGTGAGCATGTCAGTGAGCATGTCAGTGAGCATGTCAGTGAGCATGGCAGTGAGCACGAAAAGCCTCCTCTTCCAACATCTTCTGAAAAGCTTTAGAGTTTCTTTTATGCACAGAAGGAAGCACTTCCAGAAACCATCCGTGCCATTCTCAGACAAGTCGAAGAACATTTACACAAAAACAAACTTCACTTAATGACTTTGTCAGAGAGAACATCACAACGTGGTTTGTGGTTTCTAAACCGAGGGTTTGCTAATATCAAGCTTCAACTGCATCGAGTCCCAGACAACAGGCTGAAAGGCAGTCATGTGCAGCGGGGATTTCTCTCGCTGCTTCTGACATCGGTGGACTTGCGGGAGCAGCCACTGATGGTTTGGCTGTCTCCGGCAGGAATCCTAAGAATTCTCGGCCAACTTATAAACCGGCATCTCAACTGGAAGGCTTGCAAGCATGACCAAATCACCAAGACACCTCAATGGTGCCGGGAACTGTGGGAGAGATCAACTTCTGAGTGCTTATGGAGTGGTGGATCTTGCAGGATGAGCGGATCCAGGGGCAGCAGCGACATTTTAATGACCAGAAGCATTCCATTTCTGGATCAAGCAGGCCGCTGAGGTTGACAGTTTGCTTGGGAAAAAGATCCAAGAGTTAAAAAAATAATGCTGAGAAGGTAAGGAAGAGGCCGCCAAAGATTGTCGCAAGTGTAGGTGGTGAATCATCATAGACCTCTTGTGAGACTTGCCACACATCTTCAAGACGCTAGTATAATATGGTTTCACCCGTGGTGTGCGACAAGTCTATACCTCCAAACAGATCCCATCAGTTTATCTATTCCATCCTCGATACCACCGCTACAGCTGGCAGTTCGTCACATGCTAGATTATAGTATTCTGATTGGCCCAATGCTGCATTGCTAATGCTGGAATAGAATCTTTTTTAATCGAGCGCGGCGTTTGCGTTCCGCCGCATTTTCTTGTGTGGTCCGGTAGCATGATGGAACGCTCCACTCCGCTCAGCCATCATCATGCTGTGAACTGGCCCTTAAGGCTTTGGTTTGAAAGTGTTGGAAGAGTTGGCTTCATACTTCCAAGTCCCGAGCTGACAATGTATTGGGTCTATTTCCATATGTTCTACCATATGGCATCAGAACAGAACTCTTAGATCATACTCAATCAATCCATAGGTGTGGACCCATCAGTACAGGATGGAGTACGTAGAATAGATACTCCTGATTAACTTCTCACGAGGCTTGCCAACTCTATATCCACCACAGAGTTTTTCAGAGACGAGCATAGTATTGAGTTACCTGTTACCTGTGGCAAGTGATATGTCTGGTGGGTCAACACAATCCTGCCGGCCTACAGGGACCTACTCGACTCTCACCACCAAGCAGCTGCTGTGGCAAATGGGATCAGCTGGAACTACTGGACTTGTGGGAGCATTCGGCAACACAGGACCTTAGGGACAAGCAACTCACACATCCTTACCACATATAATATCAGGATATTCCATATTGCCTAGGGGTATATTATACTTTAGTCTTTTCCCCAAGAGGTAAAATTCTGGAGAATAACAAAAGGTTCTCATTTTAGACCTTTGGTTTGAAGGAAATACATTGTTTTTACAGAAGAGGTTTCATATTTGATACCTCAAACAGGTTCTTCAGGTCATGGACAGACTTTGAAATAATCTCCTGGAGCACTGCACTTTTGGGTTGGACTCGAAGAGTTCCCTCAATGTGGACCCATAGATACAAGGTGAGTGTTCCCCGATTTGAGTTCAGCATATTGAAAATACATCCAGCATGACGTCATCTTCTCTCTGCATTAGTCTAGCGCTCTTGTGTGATGCTAAGCATGGTCACACCGACTGTTCCAAAGGACCCAGGTGAGGTCAACACGACACCACCAATGAGCATCTCGCTCTGGGACTACCTCCACATAACAACCACCAATGAGCATCTCGCTCTGGGACTACCTCCACATAACAACCACCAATGAGCATCTCGCTCTGGGAGTACCTCCACATAACAACCACCAATGAGCATCTCGCTCTGGGACTACCTCCACATAACAACCACCAATGAGCATCTCGCTCTGGGACTACCTCCACATAACAACCACCAATGAGCATCTCGCTCTGGGACTACCTCCACATAACAACCACCAATGAGCATCTCGCTCTGGGACTACCTCCACATAACAACCACCAATGCTCATAATGCTCCTGCCTCTGGCCAAGTAACGCCTCTTGAGAATTAAAAAATGCAATTGATGGTGTGAAAACATCAGAAGCAGCTAAAAATTCTACCTGATGTTTGATGTGCAACGGCACCTCGCACACGGAAACGATCATCTGGGGGAACATGCCCATGCAGGAGAGGGAGGGTTTAAACTATCAGCGATCACAATAGAGAGTGGCCAAGTTCTACCGAATTTCGATATCAGTTAATCATAACCAAGACAATCATTAAGTACTGATGCCGAGTCAACCTAGCGGTAGAGATAACCTTGTCCACACTATGACAGTGGAGTGCATTGTTCCAAACTAAGTCAGAACAACACCATTTCCTGCAGGATCCCCCCACCCCCCCTAGCCTTACATATATATATATATATATATATTATCTTCATCATGTTGCAGACACCTGTGCATGCTCAGATCGTAGGCAGCATAAACTCTCTACCGACAACCTACCACCATTAGGGTTAGCAAAAGAGATCAGAAGACTACCTGAGCTTATAGTCAATGCTTCGAGTACACATGCGGTCATGGGCCAGCACGGAGGGTGGCTGTGTCATTGCATGAATACTTGGGCCATGGCCTGTGCCACATCTAGCATCTGTGCAAAGGTTGTGGTGTGTGTGATTATGACCAGGCCCATGCTCTGAGCCACTGGCAGGGTTTATAGACATTGTTCACCTAGTAAGACATGAGCGTGCTGTATGATGCCCTCCATAGCCACAAGGACATCGTACCATCTGTGCAAAGAGTGGGGGACAACTGCCATGTCATGGGCCACCACTGGTGGGCATGAGAACATTGAACATTCGTGCCACAACTGTGGGGTGCATGTAACAAAGATGGGTACAGATCTCATACTCACATGTGCACTCACTGGAATTCCAAGGAAGCGAGCGGATGGGCCGCCCATGTGTGGCATGCTACGTCAGATACTCAGGTGCTATAAGCCATTAGGTAAGGGATGATCCTCGTTGTGCGCATTACCACAGGGTGGGGTGCTATAAGCCATTAGGTAAGGGATGATCCTCATTGTGTGCATTACCACGGGGTGGGGTACTATAAGCCATTAGGTAAGGGATGATCCTCGTTGTGTGCATTACCACGGGGTGGGGTACTATAAGCCATTAGGTAAGGGATGATCCTCGTTGTGCGCATTACCACAGGGTGGGGTGCTATAAGCCATTAGGTAAGGGATGATCCTCGTTGTGCGCATTACCACGGGGTGGGGTACTATAAGCCATTAGGTAAGGGATGATCCTCATTGTGTGCATTACCACGTGGGGTGCTATAAGCCATTAGGTAAGGGATGATCCTCATTGTGTGCATTACCACGGGGTGGGGTACTATAAGCCATTAGGTAAGGGATGATCCTCATTGTGTGCATTACCACGGGGTGGGGTACTATAAGCCATTAGGTAAGGGATGATCCTCATTGGGCGCATTACCACGGGGTGGAGCACAACAAGCATGTGGAGTTATTACGGAACACATTTTTGTCCAACTAGTGTATATATAGCACTAGGAAGTTCATGAGCAACTACTCTGGCTCTAGTTTACAGACATTGCAAACAAGTTGTGTGCCTGTGTGTGTGTGTGTGTGCATGTGAGTGTGTGTGTGTGTAAGAGAGAGAGGGAGCGAGAGCGTGGTGTTCATGCAGCACGTGTGTGGGCACTTAAGTAGTAATTTAGTTTGTGAGTGAAATTTTGCAATGGCCTCAGGCCTGTCAACAACCTCCTCTTTCCAGGAATAGTACAAGTGCCATTCAGTGCTTCCCCACACGTATGCTGGCTTCTTAGGAATGAATATTGGTTCAGATCCAGTGATGTAATCAAACTGTTCTAGCACGTGCACTCCCGATATTGGTTTGCACGTGCATATTTCAGAGGTGGAGGCCAAGTATAAAAGAAGCAGAGAGAAACAGAGAGAGCCGACCTCTACGACTTCCACTGGATATCGGGATACCTCAGTACAGAAAACATTCCTACCAGGCATACACTTGGCTGTTTAGAACATCACCAAAAATTAATCTGCTGATACATGAAGCACACAACCATCGGTGCTTGGGTGCGTGCTGGTGGACCTGGACCATGCCTGATCCATGAAGCAAACAACCATCGGTGCTTGGGTGCATGCTGGACCATGCTTGTATGTGCAATACAGCTTTATTTCTGCACACTTCACTATATGAACTTGATATTAGCTCAAAATATAGCTCTCTCTGTGTGCTCTCTTTTGATACTAAAACCGGTTGCATATGTGTACCCATGCCAAAGTTACATGCAGTCAAAGTTGGGGACCTCAAAACCTGCTTGTCTGAATTTTCTGCAGTTCTAGCTCCTGATTGGACAGTGCTGGCCATACTATCAATGGCTGGAGGAAGCTGCTCTACAGGACCATGGCATTGATTAAGTGCTAAAACTTGAGTAGTGGTCAAGCGTGTGGGTTGAAAATACGGGTGCTTCACGATGTACTTACATTTTAGTGCCTAAAGAAAGCGTAGAGTAGGGCTTCCTCTGGCCATGGGTAGTCATAGGCACTTTCAATTCAGACATGCAGGTGTTGAAGTCTACAACTTTGACTGCCTGTAACTTTGGCATGCTTATACCTATCAACAGTGTTTAGTATCAAAAGAGAGCACAGAGAGATTAAGCTATACATGTATCAGTGAAGTGTGCAGAACCTATGGAGCTCCAGAGTCAGAACCACAAAAGTTTATAAACACCAAAATGGTATTGCCAGCCCGTAAGGTCAGCAGGTGCATCAACCCTGACGTATTATGATGCCATTTTCTGATGCCATCAGAGAGGAACAACACATGTATGGAGTACATCTTTACTAAAAGCCACAGGTCCATGAATGTGTCGCAGTGTGCTGATGACACTTGTCACATTGCTGATAGTAGTATCTTATCTTTTGTGCAAAATCCAGAACTTTGATCTTACTCTATCCTGTGTCTTTGTAGGGCATACTGTATAGCAGTATATAGAGTCACACACACTCTATAGCAGTGTATAGAGTCACACACACTCTATAGCAGTGAATAGAGTCACACACACTCTATAGCAGTGTATAGAGTCACACACACTCTATAGCAGTGTATAGAGTCATACACACTCTATAGCAGTGTATAGAGTCACACACACTCTATAGCAGTATATAGAGTCACACACACTCTATAGCAGTATATAGAGTCACACACACTCTATAGCAGTATATAGAGTCACACACACACACTCTATAGCAGTATATAGAGTCACACACACTCTATAGCAGTATATAGAGTCACACACACTCTATAGCAGTATATAGAGTCACACACACTCTATAGCAGTGAATAGAGTCACACACACTCTATAGCAGTGTATAGAGTCATACACACTCTATAGCAGTATATAGAGTCACACACACACACTCTATAGCAGTGTATAGAGTCATACACACTCTATAGCAGTATATAGAGTCACACACACACTCTATAGCAGTATATAGAGTCACACACACACTCTATAGCAGTATATAGAGTCACACACACTCTATAGCAGTGTATAGAGTCACACACACACACTCTATAGCAGTGTATAGAGTCACACACAGGGTTCCTTCTATTTGAAAATGTCCTATACAAAATGATGATGATAGCGAAAGAGAGAGGGGGAGTAAAGGAGAAATGTTGTGTGGTGTATGAAAATATGCACTAGCTGCATAGTAGTAGTAGTAGTAGTAGTAGTAGTAGTAGTAGTAGTAAGTACTAATAGTAATAAAGATGTCAGACATGTAAGGATTGTGGACGCAATCTAGCTAGGTCACATGCAGAATTATTAGCAGAACAAGTGTCATCTTGACCTTCTAAGAGAGTAACATCTGCTGTCTGTTTGGTTTGTTCTCACTTGCAACTGTTACCAAGTCCTTGAAGGAGGGGGCTAGGGCTGGGGCTAAGGCTGGGGCTGGGGCTAGGGCTGGGGCTAGGGCTGGGACTTGGGCTGGGGCTAAGGCTGGAGCTTGGGCTAGGGCTAAGGCTGGGGCTAGAGCTGGGGCTAGAGCTGGGGCTGGGGCTTGGGCTGGGGCTGGGGGCTAAGGCTGGGGCTGGGGCTAGGGCTGGGGCTGGGGCTGGGGGCTAAGGCTGGGGCTGGGGCTTGGGCTAAGGCTGGGGCTGGGGCTAGGGCTGGGGCTGGGGCTGGGGCTGGGGGCTAAGGCTGGGGCGGGGGCTAAGGCTGGGGCTGGGGGCTGGGGCTGGGGCTGGGGGCTTGGGCTGGGGCTAGGGCTGGGGCTGGGGCTAGGGCTAAGGCTGGGGCTAGGGCTGGGGCTAGGGCTGGGACTAGGGCTAAGGCTGGGGCTAGGGCTGGGGCAGGGGAGGCTGTAGCTGACCCCCTACCAGGGGGCTGACTCTAATAACAAAACAACAAAAATAAAAACAAGTCAATTATAACTAATTGCATGAAGAAGTAACCAGTTAGTAAAGCATTTAGAAGTCGTGTCAGTGTTGCAGAAGCTCGGACTTCGCAGAGCTCAGACTCTAACAACACTGACGTTACTTGACCGGCGTAGCACTCGATGCTACCGCAGCTAAAGAAGCAACAACAGCAGCAACAACAGCAGCAACAGCAATAACAACAACTGTATTGGATTGTCCAAAAAGAAGGAAAACATGATTGTCCCCACTAGAAACCCTTTACCATATTAATGTCCACCAATACCATACAGGTATTAAAAAATATCTGTACAATAGTTGATGCATACGATTAATTAAGCATTCGCCCGAACTGTTGTGGGAACATAAGGGCACTGTTGTGGGAACATAAGGGCACAGTCTTGTCTACTTCCTTCTTTGACAGATTCAGTTGTTTTAAAAACACGACTGAATAAATGGCCAGTGTTGCTATCAAGCGCGATCCCATGGAGCTTTCAAGGATGGCCAAAGGCTAGGGCTAAGGATGTGGCTAGGAACAAGGCCTAGATCCCACTATGTTCATGTAAGGTTAGTTAATACAGTTTTGAAATTTGGATCTCCATGGGGATGATGGGATTGTCAACAGCACAACTGGACCAGACTCGATGAACTCCAGCTCTTTATCTTTCTTGAGAACCGTACTTCAGGTATTCCAGTCGTTGAAGATCAAGGTTTGTTGGCAGAGAGTTCCAAGTACTTGTAAGCAATCGTGTGAAGTTCATTGGAACACCACACATGTATAATATCAACGTCATTTATCGTCGCTGAAATGCCTTACCAACCTCCTTTATGACAATGTGAAAGACAACGTGAAAGATGGACTGGAACACTTCAGCCACCAGATACTTCACTCTGGGCAATATTAGCTACCGCATGACTCTGCAGTGTATGACTTCTTGTTTGTGGGCATTGCATTGCATTGCATTCAGTCGTGTTGCAAGTCAGAAATAATACAAGTTTTGAGAAAACACATTTGGTGTTGAATAGAAGGGATTTCGATGACTGCAATCTTTGGAAAGATTACTAACTATGATGGAGAGCAAGAAGAATGACTTTCAAGAGTATGTTGAGCACACTTCTTTTGCAGAGAAGGCTATAAGATAAAGAATGCTCCATTTCATTGGGCCTGCT
The DNA here is from genome assembly GCA_028752905.1 of Cladorhizidae sp. MBARI D1340-BT2. Taxonomy (NCBI): domain Eukaryota; kingdom Metazoa; phylum Porifera; class Demospongiae; order Poecilosclerida; family Cladorhizidae; species Cladorhizidae sp. MBARI D1340-BT2. The sequence goes on from JAQNBH010000009.1 coordinate 19,593,234, forward strand.
GCTTAGTGCAAGCTTTTACGGGAGCTTCTTGCTCCAGATAAGCTTGAGGATGCTCCAGATAAGCTTGAGGACAAACCATTTGCTACCCTGAGGTACTGGAGAATCATAGCAGCCTGAAGTCACCTGCGATTGTGCAGAGATTTACATTCCACAGTGGATTCAGTAAAGGCAGGAGAGTCTGTACAAACAGAATGACGAGCTCTTAAATGAAATCTGCAATTTCAGAGCAGTGATGGAAGATGTGCTATGCGATCGGTTAGTGCATGGAGTGAATGACGAGGGAATCGAACGAAGTCCACCGGCAGAGTCTGGTTTGCCATATGAATTTTTTTGGAGGCATCCTAAAGATTGGAGACTGCAGCACGCAGTGTGAAGGAACTGAAGCCTGTCATCAAGCACTAACCCAAACATAAAAGGTCTCAAGTCTCAACTACTGAGAAGAGACAGGACAATAGCACATATACAGCTAATGCTTTCAGTGAGGCGTGGGCTGATCATCTTGTAGCTCGATAGTAATGATGTTAGTTAAATATAAACAGATATGCAGAAGCAAACAGAATGGAAGATGTGTCATCCCTGGAGATTTAACCTTCTTTATGCCATGTTAGATAGCTCGCTATCACCACTGAAGGTTGTGTCATCCCTGGAATATTTAACCTTCTTTATGCCATGTTAGATAGCTCGCTATCACCACTGAAGGTTGTGCCATCCCTGGAGATTTAACCTTCTTTATGCCATGTTAGATAGCTCACTATCACCACTGAAGGTTGTGTCATCCCTGGAGATTTAACCTTCTTTATGCCATGTTAGATAGCTCACTATCACCACTGAAGGTTGTGTCATCCCTGGAGATTTAACCTTCTTTATGCCATGTTAGATAGCTCACTATCACCACTGAAGGTTGTGTCATCCCTGGAGATTTAACCTTCTTTATGCCATGTTAGATAGCCCACTATCACCACTGAAGGTTGTGTCATCCCTGGAGATTTAACCTTCTTTATGCCATGTTAGATAGCTCACTATCACCACTGAAGGTTGTGTCATCCCTGGAGATTTAACCTTCTTTATGCCATGTTAGATAGCCCACTATCACCACTGAAGGTTGTGTCATCCCTGGAGCTCTCACATTCTTTATGCCATGCTACTATCACCACTGAAGGTTCAAGTTGGGACAAAGTGGAGACACAAGTGCATGTATGTTAACTAGGGCAGAGACCACATACAAACATTTGTTGCCAGGGAGGAGCTGGTGCACTACTATTCAAAGGTGCCAATAGTACTTGGTTGGCAGTCTGCAGTTACCTCTGATGACAGTCGAAGCTGATTCCCACCTTGTCTGGCCTCGCCAACCTTTTACCTCACTTATGTTGGGATGGGTAAAGTAAAGAGTATGGCGCCTCTAGCAGATAGGACTTGTGCAGCAGGAATTTCTTGACTATCTCCCTCATAAAAATGGCTGACAATCTTATGCATGTTTAATATACACATTTGCAAGCATAATCTGCCCGACTAGCAGCTAGGTGATGGCTACTCCCTTCTGTGTCTCCTCTGTGTCTCTTTCCAGTGCTTCAGCATTTGCATTCGTCCTTCCATTTTCTTGGAATGCAATCAGCACAAAAACTGCAATCTGACAAGACCACAAATAATAGTTACGTGGGTTGGCTATATTAGGTTAGTACCTCTTAGGCTGGGAAGAAATTGGTGGCAGAAAATTACTTAGACTGGAGCCAAGTTCGTCCACTATACCACATGCAAGATCTCTTGGAAAGACATGAGAAAGCATATTCCTGGAAGTGTTAGGCAATCTGCACACGGTTTCAAGCAAAAAAAATCTACGAAGACTCTGAAGCCTCACCTGGTTTTTACTAGGCTCGAACAGTGCCATACTCGATGTGAGAAAACATCGAAGGGAAGTTGATCAGGTAGTGAAAGAAGCTCACTAGAACCTGTTGAGGGTTCCAAAGCAATGGTGTTTCATTTCACTCTTAGTCAAAAGTGACAAGATTTAGAATCTGTAGTGATTTCCGGATGACTGCTAACTAAGAATCCAAGTTGGATAAATATCCACATACTCGTGAAACTCCAGAATTGGAAAAGGTTTACAAAGATCTCGGCCAAGCAGATGAATAGTTGACAAGCGACGATGTTTCCAGAAAGGTCGTCCAATACACATAACGCCTGTTTTGCTGCACTAACTGCCCCAGGGGATTTTGTTCCACTGGAACATTTCAGCGAATAATAGATAACTTGTCGCAGAGAGTTCAGGGAGTTGTTACTTACCTGACGATACACTGATCACAGGGGCAACCGAGGACACCAAGTCAAGAAGTGTAAAATATGCAGTTTTATGGTACTCAGAATGTCATATCTTGGGCATAGCATTGAAGTTAATGGCCTTCATTCCTTGTCAGGTAAGGTGAGTGCAGTGGAGGAGGCACCTATGCCACACAATATCTCGGAGTTGAAGTCTTACTTTGGATTACCAACTGTTAACATAAGTTACTGGGGAAGGGCATAAAATGGCCTGAGGACTTATCCGAGAAGAAAGCATTTCAGGATTCAGGATTCAAAAAGAAATTACTTTATCCAAAATACAAGAGCACGTTTGCCACTTACCTTAGTCTGCGATGCCTCAGCATATGGCACTGGTAGAGTGGGTGGGGCAGATGATGTGTAAGACCAGTCAGGGGAGTAAGAACCATGGGGGCCGTGGCCCCCCCAATATTCAACAGCTAGGGCCCCCCCCCCCCAATAATATGAAGGGTGTATCATTGCTTACACCTCTACTATGCACAAAATAGCTCAGTAGGTGGTTAACCAAACTTCAGTCAACACTTAGAGGTGTAAATTATTGTCACATGTGTTAGTCTTGTGATTAGCACATGTGGTAGCAAAGCATTGCCATGGCTAAAAGAATGAGTGATCAGTCATGTATTACTTCATTTTTTTTTGCTTGAAGGAATCACCTGAACCTCAGAGTAAGTTGCTATTAGGTCTAGACTAACAAATACTGTGTCTATATTATGGGTGTTGATTGATTTGCTAATTTTGATAGTTGGGTGTCTTTGAAACACCACTGGAGCCTTAACAAGGAGATGAAGAAGAGGTTCCTTGTGAAAGTGATGGAGAGTATGTTCGCTACCCTCACAGTGATGCACATCCTACTACAAATGAATTTGAGAGTGAGGAAATACAGCCTGCACTAATTTCATCAATAGGATCATTGCCTACTTGTAGTTCTGATATAGCAGAAGAAGTAGATGTGTGTAATCGTCCATGTTGTAGCACAACTTCAGAAATATCTCAACCAACTGATCTTAAATCCTAAAATCTGGTACAAAGTGAAAGAGTCAAATGGTTCAGGGGAAAATATTCATAGAAGGTGCTTTATGCCATCTTGGTATAAAAGCTACCCATGGCTTCATCTGTGCTGCACTTCTTTGAAAGCTTATTGTTATTATTGTAGACAAGCTTCTTTTTCCAATTTGAGTACAAAAGCTGATCTAGCCTTTTCAACTGAAGGATTTTGTAACTGGAAAAAAGCTCTTAGCAGATTCAAAATTCATGAATTGTCCTGTGCTCACAGAGATGCTCTTTCTGCATATAGTGCTTCAAAGAGTGAACCTATCAGTCTCAAACTTTAAATGAAGCATCTGAGAACCGAAGACTAAGCTTACTCAATCAACTTCGTGTTTTGCGTTGCTTGTTACACCAAGGGTTATCCGTTAGAAATGACCATGCTGGGGGGTCCAACTTAACCGTGATATTGGACCAAGCATGTGCCTGGATTAAGGAAGGTAAATACCAGTCACCTTAATAGCTAATGAGTATAATGGCTCATAAATTATTACGTTCCCTTTTGGCTAATATGTTTCCCCAACGTTAGTTTTCAGTGCTTGCTGACGAAACTAGAGACATTAGTAATAGGGAACAGCTGGTTATTTGTATTAGGTGGGTTTCAGAGATGTATGAAATAAATGAAGATGCTATTGGATTAGTTCAGCTTGATAACACCACAGCAGAGACTATCTACGCAGCAATTAAAGATGCTCTTCTTCGGTTAGGGATGCAGTTTGAGAATTGTCGTGGTCAACGTTACAACAGTGCCAAAAATTTTCAAGGACACATTACTCTTGGCACAAACAATTTCAAGAGTAGTTTCCATCTGCTATACCAGTACACTGTCTAGCCCACTGTATTAATTTATGTCTGCAAGAAGTAGCCCACAAAGTCAAATCCATTAAGGAAGGACTAAATTTTGCTATGGATATGATACAGTTGATCAAATTGTCCCCTAAAAGAGAAGTTATTTTGGAGCATGTGCAAAGACAACAGGAATCAAATCATGCTTCTAAAATCATTGTGCCCAACTAGATGGACTACCCCTACTGGTGCCATGCAAGCCATAATCAACAACTATGAAGCACTAAGAGAAACAATGGAGATTTCTTCTCATGGAATGGATGACTGTTCTAGACGAGCAAATGGTATGCTATCGCTTATGGATAAATTCTGCACATATTTTGGATTGGAGCTATCGGTATTAATCTTCAGTATGAATGAACAGCTGTCCATTACCCTTCAGGCAGAGGAGACTAATGTTGATGACTGTTTTATGGCTGTAGACTTGTGCATTCGATCACTTGAGAGAATTCGTACCGATCATCATTTTAAATCTTTCTATGATTCTGTAGTAGTGAAAGCCTCGAAAGTGTGTTGTGATCCTCCTGTTCTACCTCACCAAAGGCAGTTTCCAAGGAGATTAGATCATGGAGCACCACAGCATACCTTCACATATATTGAGGATTATTATAGAAAGGAGTATTTTGAGGCAATTGACCATGTGAAGGCTGAACTACAGAGATAATTTCAGCAAGAAAACTTCATTTTCGTGAAGACTATTGAATCGTTGTTGGACAGTGCAAATGGCAAAAGTGTTTCACTTTCTGCAAAACTGAAAGAGTTGTATGGCAGTGATATCAACATGGATAAGTTGGGAATTTATTTAAAAATGATTCCAGATATAATCAAGGCTACACCCTTGGATGGTATCACAATCCAGAAAGTGACCAGAGTTCAAGACTATTTGTGACTATTTGTGACATTCTAAACCACCAATCTGGTCTCAAGAAAATCATCACAGAAGTCCACAAACTCATTAAAATCTATCTTACCATTCCAGTCACCACTTCATCTGCTGAATGCAGCTTTTCTGCTCTAAAACGCATAAAAGACTACCTTCGGAACTCCATGACACAAGAGAGGCTAAATCATTGTATGCTACTGCATATGCATCACGAAAGAACAGATAAACTAGACCTTGTTGATGTGGCCAGAGAATTTATTTCTAGATGCGAGAGAAGGAAGAACTTTTTTTTTGAAACTATAACTATTAGCTATAAAAAATGCATTTGTTCTTTGCTCATTGTTCACTAGTTTTATTAAAAAAAAATATATGGGTCTCAAAAATAGTCTGTGTTAGTGATTGGTTGCACCAACAGCAACATTCATCGGTTCGGGCCCCCCCAATCCATTATATGTTCCTACTCCACTGCCAGTTGGGTATGCCCCATGAGCTTTGAATGACGTGCTCGCAATCCGAGAAGGAGGAGGATTCACAATCTTTAGCATGTTTACTGGTTTCTATTTGAATGCTAGTTACTGACCACAAGTGATTATTACATCTTTAGGTGAGCACAAGTCACCATCACACAAGTCACCATCACACAAGTCATCATCACACAAGTCATCAAGACACCATCACACAAGCCATCCAGTCACCATCACACAAGTCATCAAGACACCATCACACAAGCCATCCAGTCACCATCACACAAGTCATCCAGTCACCATCACACAAGTCATCATCACACAAGTCACCATCACACTAGTCATCCAGTCACCATCACACAAGTCATCCAGTCACCATCACACAAGTCATCAAGTCACCATCACACAAGTCATCCAGTCACCATCACACAAGTCATCCAGTCACCATCACACAAGTCATCCAGTCACCATCACACAAGTCATCCAGTCACCATCACACAAGTCATCCAGTCACCATCACACAAGTCATCATCACATAAGTCATCAAGTCACCATCACACAAGTCATCCAGTCACCATCACACAAGTCATCATCACACAAGTCATCAAGTCACCATCACACAAGTCATCACGTCATCATCACACAAGTCATCATCACACAAGTCATCATCACACAAGTCATCAAGCCACCATCACACAAGTCATCAAGTCATCATCACACAAGTCATCATCACACAAGTCATCAGGAAGAATCTGTCATAGCTCATTGTGCCTGTCCATGCTTGAAGTGCCTGCTCATGGAGGAGGTGCAGATGCTCTCAGCAAACTTCCATTACCAGTGGGAACAGCAGGTGATGATACACCTCCCGAGTTTGTGTTGTTAGCTGACCATATGTCAGACTTCCTGCTTGTACTTGTTTGTGGATATGGAAGGAGCCAGTCCCCCCCTCCCCTCAACCACCCAATTGTGAGTATCTCCAGCAAATGTCATAAATAATTAGCTCTGTTCTTTTCCTGGAGAGCTGAGCTGTTACTTTACGAAGGGTGCGATACGGGATGCATCGGTGGCTGTACCAAAACCTGGAAGAGAGGCAGTCTTAGTGGAGCTCCATGAGGGACACCCTGGAATTAACCGAATGAAGAGTCTTTCCCAGATTTATGTGTTGTGACCAGGAATGACAGCAGTTAGGAGCAGTTTGAAGATGTACTAGTGTCAATCAATACCACCAGCGGCTCGACTACACCCATGGAGTTAGCCAACAAGACAGTGCAGCTGTGGAGTTAGCCAACAAGACAGTGCAGCTGTGGAGTTAGCCAACAAGACAGTGTAGCTGTGGAGTTAGCCAACAAGACAGTACAGCTGTGGAGTTAACTAACAAGACAGAGCAGCTGTGGAGTTAGCCAACAAGACAGTACAGCTGTGGAGTTAGCCAACAAGACAGTACAGCTGTGGAGTTAGCCAACAAGACAGTGCAGCTGTGGAGTTAGCCAACAAGACAGTGCAGCTGTGGAGTTAGCCAACAAGACAGTGCAGCTGTGGAGTTAGCCAACAAGACAGTGCAGCTGTGGAGTTAGCCAACAAGACAGTGCAGCTGTGGAGTTAGCCAACAAGACAGTGCAGCTGTGGAGTTAGCCAACAAGACAGTGCAGCTGTGGAGTTAGCCAACAAGACAGTGCAGCTGTGGAGTTAGCCAACAAGACAGTGCAGCTGTGGAGTTAGCCAACAAGACAGTGCAGCTGTGGAGTTAGCCAACAAGACAGTGCAGCTGTGGAGTTAGCCAACAAGACAGTGCAGCTGTGGAGTTAACCAACAAGACAGTACAGCTGTGGAGTTAGCCAACAAGACAGTGCAGCTGTGGAGTTAGCCAACAAGACAGTGCAGCTGTGGAGTTAGCCAACAAGACAGTGCAGCTGTGGAGTTAGCCAACAAGACGGTGCAGCTGTGGAGTTAGCCAACAAGACGGTGCAGCTGTGGAGTTAGCCAACAAGACGGTGCAGCTGTGGAGTTAGCCAACAAGACAGTGCAGCTGTGGAGTTAGCCAACAAGACAGTGCAGCTGTGGAGTTAGCCAACAAGACAGTGCAGCTGTGGAGTTAGCCAACAAGACAGTGCAGCTGTGGAGTTAGCCAACAAGACAGTGCAGCTGTGGAGTTAGCCAACAAGACAGTGCAGCTGTGGAGTTAGCCAACAAGACAGTGTAGCTGTGGAGTGAGCCAACAAGACAGTGCAGCTGTGGAGTTAGCCAACAAGACAGACACACTAGCTACCAAGAGAGTCTCAATGCGCGTCCAGTCACGACGTCGCGTCCACACTGACATGACAATAAACCAAACGCGCATAAAAAACACTCCCCCTCCAAGAAAACTGCACTCACAATGCACAATGGATTTCTTCCGCAGACGCGACGCAGTGCAGCTGTGGAGTTAGCCAACAAGACAGTGCAGTGTGGAGTTAGCCAACAAGACAGTGCAGCTGTGGAGTTAGCCAACAAGACAGTGCAGCTGTGGAGTTAGCCAACAAGACAGTGCAGCTGTGGAGTTAGCCAACAAGACAGTGCAGCTGTGGAGTTAGCCAACAAGACAGTGCAGCTGTGGAGTCAGCCAACAAGACAGTGCAGCTGTGGAGTCAGCCAACAAGACAGTGCAGCTGTGGAGTCAGCCAACAAGACAGTGCAGCTGTGGAGTTAGCCAACAAGACAGTGCAGCTGTGGAGTTAGCCAACAAGACAGTGCAGCTGTGGAGTTAACCAACAAGACAGTGCAGCTGTGGAGTCAGCCAACAAGACAGTGCAGCTGTGGAGTCAGCCAACAAGACAGTGCAGCTGTGGAGTTAGCCAACAAGACAGTGCAGCTGTGGAGTTAGCCAACAAGACAGTGCAGCTGTGGAGTTAACCAACAAGACAGTGCAGCTGTGGAGTTAGCCAACAAGACAGTGCAGCTGTGGAGTTAGCCAACAAGACAGTGTAGCTGTGGAGTTAGCCAACAAGACAGTGCAGCTGTGGAGTCAGCCAACAAGACAGTACAGCTGTGGAGTTAGCCAACAAGACAGTGTAGCTGTGGAGTTAGCCAACAAGACAGTGCAGCTGTGGAGTTAACCAACAAGACAGTGCAGCTGTGGAGTTAGCCAACAAGACAGTGCAGCTGTGGAGTTAGCCAACAAGACAGTGCAGCTGTGGAGTTAGCCAACAAGACAGTGTAGCTGTGGAGTTAGCCAACAAGACAGTGCAGCTGTGGAGTTAGCCAACAAGACAGTGCAGCTGTGGAGTTAGCCAACAAGACAGTGTAGCTGTGGAGTTAGCCAACAAGACAGTGCAGCTGTGGAGTTAACCAACAAGACAGTGCAGCTGTGGAGTTAGCCAACAAGACAGTGCAGCTGTGGAGTTAGCCAACAAGACAGTGTAGCTGTGGAGTTAGCCAACAAGACAGTGCAGCTGTGGAGTTAACCAACAAGACAGTGCAGCTGTAGAGTTAGCCAACAAGACAGTGCAGCTGTGGAGTTAGCCAACAAGACAGTGCAGCTGTGGAGTTAGCCAACAAGACAGTGTAGCTGTGGAGTTAGCCAACAAGACAGTGCAGCTGTGGAGTTAGCCAACAAGACCGCAAATAATGCTACACTTTTATGTCAATCCTGTGCAAGGTAGAATGTTACTAATACTCATAGATGCTTATTCTGAAACGGCCTTCCTTTGCAAGATTTGGTTTGTGATGGACAAGTTTTGCAAGTGCTGAATTCAAGTGTTGCTTAACACTAATGCACTAAGCACTTCACTCCTCCCTGTTACCATGCATCCAATTGCCGAGTTTGCTGTTAAGAGAGTCCAAAACTATAATCTAAAGAAATCAACATTAATTTTGAGAGTGGCCGGAGCATTTCACTTGCAAACCTTAGTTAGTTTTTTTTACTGTGTGCAGATGCAATCACATGCCATCTGAGCAGAGTGAGTGAATCAAGCATGTCTAAAAGAAGTCGTATCTCAAGAGCACTCCAATCAAGAGAATAGCCAAGACATGGATTTACGCCAATATTTTTCTAGCTTGAGGAAAGTATATCAGCTCAAACCAGATGATTTTTATGAAACATGACCAGATTGTTTACTTTAGTACTGTATCTGGTGGTAGTAAACACGCCTCTCTTCTACATACTTCCCATTCTGTCTCGAATGCTGATGATTCGTTATCAGAAGATGACCAGTCTAAATCTTTCACAGCTTGTGATAAAAGCAGTAGAGTCCGGTCGGTGAGTAGTAGCAAGGAGAATGATGACAACCAATTCTATTGCTGATGTAGAAGTGAGTGCTATAGGACACGCTGTTGTTGTTGTTTCAACTTCATATAGTGAAATTCATCCTCTTTTAAGTACATTCAGGAGACTTAGGCTATGTAGGTAGTGCAACTAAAATCCCAGAGAAACTTCAGTTCTTCCAAAAAACCATTATATTCCAACCAAGGATCTCAATTCCCTATGCGTACCTTCAATGCTCAGAAATGCAGTTTCAAAAGAGTTGGCTGGACAACTACAGTGGCCCAACGTATTCTCAGTCAAAGGGTGATAGTGCAAAGCTCATATCTCAGCTGAAACTAACTCACATTGCCAGCTGCTTAGCATCCTGAAGTGTGTGGCTCCAGCTTCCGAAGAGACTCTCAGCACACCTCGAATCCTTTGCTGAGTTAGTAAATGGCAGACTTTAAAAAAATCCATAGGAAGTTTGAAGAAATGAACCTTGAACCTTGATAACTGTAGCACTAGAAGACTCCAAATCTTCCGTGTACAACACACACTCTTCGCCGACTTGACTGTGGCAAAGGAGGCGTGGCAAGCAGTGATTGCTGATGATGTAATAAATCTTTCGTGTACAACACACACTCTTCGCCTACTTGACTGTGGCAAAGGAGGCATGGCCAGCAGTGATTGCTGATGATGTAATAAATCTTCCGTGTACAACACACACTCTTCGCTTACCTGCCTGTGGCAAAGGAGGCGTGGCCAGAAGTGATTGCTGATGATGTAATCAAGCCATATAATATAATCAGAATTGGGTTGCTTTACATCACTAAAGCTAATGCTGCACAAGTGAATCGGAACTGAGCGGCCAGTTGACTTATTGCTGAGTCATCTTCTTCAACAACAAGTAAGCCAAAGGGAGTACGTCTACAACATTGTATGTGCTTGGGCAAAAAAAATGGCACAGGATAACATCCGCTATGATTGGTTAGTTCTGGAGTTCTCCTGTGCAACTCTCTTGCCAAGTTCTTGAAGGAGGCTGCACTGATCCCCTGGCTAAACAACGACAACAACAAACAGACCCCCTGTAACCCCAGGCATGGTATGTGCCGACTTTATAGCATAAAGTTGTTTAATAGGAATGGTTTGTCTCTGCTGTTTGGTTTGCCACGGTGTTGAACTATAAACAACAACAACAGCAACAACAACAACAAAGCAATTACATAACCTTCTCAAGAGTCAACTTGAAATCGTATTCTCTCGACGCTATGACGATGCTCTAGCCTTTAAACCAAAAACATTTTATTTAACAGCGAACAACTACATTGGATGGACAGGCCAAAAGAGATGGGGAAACAAGTGCATCTACTCAAGCCCATTTACTTGTGAGGCCATAAACACTTGACGACCCTTTACCAATTACACCAATGTTTTTATTGACGAGTTTCTCAATGATCAACTTGAATTTACACTCTCGATGTTTCAGCTAGAGTATTAAATAATTATCCCCAACGAAGGCGACGAAGGCTAGAGCATTTAATAATTATCTCCGACGAAGACTAGAGCATCTAATAATTATCCCTGACCAAGGCTAGAACATCTAATAATTATCCCCGACGAAGGCTAGCACATTTAATAATTATCTCCGACGAAGGCTAGAGCATTTAACAATTATCCTCGATGAAGGCTAGATTATTTAATAATTATCCCCGACGAAGGCTAGAGCATTTAATAATTATCCCTGACCAAGGCTAGAACATTTAATAATTATCCCCGACGAAGGCTAGAACATCTAATAATTATCCCTGACCAAGGCTAATAATTATCCCCGACGAAGGCTAGAACATCTAATAATTATCCCTGACCAAGGCTAGAACATCTAATAATTATCCCCGACGAAGGCTAGAACATTTACTAATTATCCCCGACGAAGACTAGAGCATCTAATATTTATCCCTGACCAAGGCTAGGGCATCTAATATTTATCCCTGACCAAGGCTAGGGCATCTAATATTTATCCCTGACCAAGGCTAGGGTATCTAATATTTATCCCTGACCAAGGCTAGAGCATCTAATATTTATCCCTGACCAAGGCTAGGGCATCTAATATTTATCCCTGACCAAGGCTAGGGTATCTAATAATTATCCTCGATGAAGGCTAGAGCATCTAATATTTATCCCTGACCAAGGCTAGGGTATATATCTAATAATTATCCCCGACGAAGGCTAGGGCATTTAATAATTATCCTCGACGAAGGCTAGAGCATCTAATATTTATCCCTGATGAAGGCTAGGGAATCTAGCCGAAATATCGAGTGAGCAAATTCAATAATGTCAACTGAGAGTTCATAGAGTTGATCGCTGTCTATGATATTGAATGGTAAAGGATCATCAAACTGGTTGTGGTATATAGACTTGTTCCAATAGAATTTAAAATATATTAAAAAAAATTATTACAAGGAAAAACATTTTCTTTCTTGTATTACGGACTTGTAAAATAGAAATAAATGCACCCACACATGCCACAACCATAAATGACCCTTTACCATTGCGAATCGTTTACACCTATTGTACTGTAGTGTGAAATGACCGGTGTACATGACTTTAAATGGTAAAGGGTCATCAACTGGCTGTAGCCTAGATGGGGGTAGTCATGGTTCGTTCTCTTTTTGGATCTATATAGCCCATTTTTGTTCTTGTATGTTTAGTTGTTCATACATACAAATACAAGTGAGTGTATAATATTATATTTACAAATATGTATATATAATATGTGATTTTCTAGTGTGTTTTCTTTCCTGATTTCAGAGGCTTAAAGAATAATATTTTGGGTGATGGTAGACGTTGATGCGAGTAAGATAAAGGGGAGGAGAGGGGCGTGGTTGCTCATTGGTGGTAAAAAAGGGAGACTGCTAGGATGGTTTGAATGGCAATGGTTGCTGTTAATATTGGGACAGATGATCTACTGCTGTTCACCACCTACACATAGACCAATATAAGGACATCATCCATCTCTCTCTCTCTCTCTGAATGAACTTTGTCCCCATCTCCAGCTCTCTTTGGTCTCTGGTTTCTAAAGAACTTTGTTTCTGTATTCTCCCTAGAAAATAGATGAGCAACTACTGCAGGAACCAGTTTGTAGCATACACAGCTGCAAAGTAAGAAGTTTGCTATAACTACCATAGTTCTTGACCTTTGCTTCAGCCATTGCACTTCCTCATACACTACCTTGTCCCTCAACTCACAGTTCAGCTGTTCTTCAGACATCTTCCTTTCCTTTCCTCCCAACAAAACTATTGTCTTTACCATACTCCAGCAGATAACACAGCTGACTCAGTCAGCAGTTGAACTTTGTACCCAGTTTTTTGTTGTTGTTGTGATAATCAGGATCCAAACTACCAGCTAAGATTGGATCCTATCTGCAACAAAAAGGTGCAATAGTGCAGGGATGGGAATGTGAATCAGAGATCTCGTGTGCACGTGGCCTCGTGCTAACTCCAGACATGCCTGCTCGCTCCATTATCACACAATGGTTAGCTAGATCACGTGAGTGCCAGTGTAAGCATCGTTTAGAATAGGTGCATTAAGTCAACTGTTGGTTGCGTACAAATATGGCAGCTGTCTGTCTATGTATTCCATGGTGCGTGAAAGAGTACAGCAGTTTAGCAGTTTCTTTAGGGAAAGGGGCATGGACGAGGTAGAGAGAAGGAAGGGGGTGGTAGATTAAACCATACACTCTGCGCCAAACACAACGTTCAGTAGAAGCTTGTGCTTGACGAGATATATAGATATTTAGTCTGGTAAAGGTCATCATGTGCTGCTATTGGAGGTGATAGCAAACCTTGAGTTAAAAAAGAAGCGGAGTGGTACTTCTTAAAGACTTTAACAGCACTAATAAACAAAAACAAAAAACACACAAACATCCAATGACCTCATCTGCATCTTTTTCGACGACGACATAATCAGCTTGGGGGCTATCAACATTGAGGTATTTTTTCTGGCGATAAAATCCTCGTGCCCTGCAGACATACAGCACTAGAATATCTGACACGACCGCAGCCTGCAGACAAACAACAACGACGACATAACAGGTGACATCAACAACACAACTATTATTGTGAGATTATCTTACGATTGAAAGTAGAGCAATCATAGAGCCAATCTTGAGAACAAAAGTTATGAAATCAAATTTTCCACCCTGTCAGATACATATAGACAAACAGTCATTACTATACATTGCATTTATATATAAACACTGTCAGATACACACAGGCATAGTCATTACTATACATGCATTTATATATATAAATACTGTCAGATACACACAGGCACAGTCACTACTATACATGCATTTATATATAAATACCATCAGATACACACAGACAGTCATTACTATACATGCATTTATATATAAATACCATCAGATACACACAGACAGTCATTACTATACATGCATTTATATATAAATACTGTCAGATACACACATACACAGTCATTACTATACATGCATTTATATATAAATACCATCAGATACACACAGACAGTCATTACTATACATGCATTTATATATAAATACTGTTAGATACACACAGACAGTCATTACTATACATGCATTTATATATAAATACTGTCAGATACACACAGACACAGTCATTACTATGTGATATATAAATATACGAGCATTCAGCTCACCCTCCCAATGACTTCTAGTTTGAATAGAATGCCATAAGCTTTGGTTAAAATCCTCTTCTGAATGCCATCTTCGTAGTAATATTGTGAATACCTAGGTGATAAAGCAGTACTGTCACATGATAAAGCACAACTATCAGATGATAAAGCAGTACCATCACATGGTAAAGCAGTACTATCACATGATAAAGCAGTTACTACCAGATGATAATGCAGTACTATCACATGATAAAGCAGTACTATCACATGATAAAGCAGTACTATCACATGATAAAGCAGTACTATCACATGGTAAAGCAGTACTATCACATGATAATGCAGTACTATCACATGATAATGCAGTACTATCACATGATAAAGCAGTACTATCACATGATAAAGCAGTACTATCACATGATAATGCAGTACTATCACATGATAAAGCAGTACTATCACATGATAATGCAGTACTATCACATGATAAAGCAGTACTATCACATGATAATGCAGTACCATCACATGATAATGCAGAGCTGCTGAATACCTGAAGTTGAATCCTTGCGATATTTTAGCAGTGGGATCATCATACCTGCATTAATACATGTGTGAGTGTGCATGCATTAACACATGTGTGAGTGTGCATGCATTAACACATGTGTGAGTGTGCATGCATTAACACATGTGTGAGTGTGCATGTGTCAACACATGTGTGAGTGTGCATGCATTAATACATGTGTGAGTGTGCATGTATTAACAATGTGTGAGTGTGCATGCATTAATACATGTGTGAGTGTGCATGTATTAACAATGTGTGAGTGTGCATGCATTAATACATGTGTGTGTGTGCATGCATTAACAATGTGTGAGTGTGCATGCATTAATACATGTGTGAGTGTGCATGCATTAATACATGTGTGAGTGTGCATGTATTAATACATGTGTGAGTGTGCATGTATTAACAATGTGTGAGTGTGCATGCATTAATACATGTGTGAGTGTGCATGTATTAACAATGTGTGAGTGTGCATGTATTAATACATGTGTGACTGTGCATGCATTAATACATGTGTGAGTGTGCATGCATTAACAATGTGTGAGTGTGCATGCATTAATACATGTGTGAGTGTGCATGCATTAATACATGTGTGAGTGTGCATGTATTAATACATGTGTGAGTGTGCATGTATTAACAATGTGTGAGTGTGCATGTATTAACAATGTGTGTGTGTGCATGCATTAATACATGTGTGTGTGCATGCATTAATACATGTGTGAGTGTGCATGTATTAACAATGTGTGACTGTGCATGCATTAATACATGTGTGTGTGCATGCATTAATACATGTGTGAGTGTGCATGTATTAACAATGTGTGAGTGTGCATGCATTAATACATGTGTGAGTGTGCATGCATTAATACATGTGTGAGTGTGCATGTATTAATACATGTGTGAGTGTGCATGTATTAATACATGTGTGAGTGTGCATGCATTAATACATGTGTGAGTGTGCATGTATTAATACATGTGTGAGTGTGCATGCATTAATACACGTGTGAGTGTGCATGTATTTCAATGTCGTAATTTAATATCACATGTGCAAAGTAATGATTGTTACTTGCATGAAGGTGTGCATTATTATAAGGCCTCACGAACACCTCTTGTCACATAACAAAAGCACACATCGCAATATTTAGTATGTGGTAAGGTATCATTACACTCAAAACCACAACTCTGTAGCAGTTGGCATTTGCAGATGGAGAGGAGTGACGGTGTCCTACTCTCACGGAGAGGAGTGACGGTGTCCTACTCTCACGGAGAGAAGTGACTGTGTCCTACTCTCACGGAGAGGAGTGACGGTGTCCTACTCTGATGGAGAGGAGTCACGGTGTCCTACTCTCATGGAGAGGAGTGATGGTGTCCTACTCTCACGGAGAGGAGTGATGGTGTCCTACTCTCACGGAGAGGAGTGACGGTGTCCTACTCTCATGGAGGAGTCACAGTGTCCTACTCTCATGGAGAGGAGTGACAGTGTCCTACTCTCATGGATAGGAGTGACAGTGTCCTACTCTCATGGAGAGGAGTGACCGTGTCCTACTCTCACGGAGGAGTCACAGTGTCCTACTCTCATGGAGAGGAGTGACGGTGTCCTACTCTCATGGAGAGGAGTCACGGTGTCCTACTCTCATGGAGAGGAGTGACGATGTCCTACTCTCATGGAGAGGAGTCACAGTGTCCCACTCTCATGGAGAGGAGTCACGGTGTCCTACTCTCATGGATAGGAGTGACAGTGTCCTACTCTCATGGAGAGGAGTGACGGTGTCCTACTCTCACGGAGGAGTCACGGTGTCCTACTCTCATGGAGAGGAGTGATGGTGTCCCCCTCTCATGGAGAGGAGTGATGGTTTCCTACTCTGATGGAGGAGAGACGGTGTCCTACTCTCATGGAGAGGAGTGACGGTATCCTACTCTCATGGAGAGGAGTCACGGTGTCCTACTCTCATGGAGAGGAGTAACGGTGTCCTACTCTCACGGAGGAGTCACAGTGTCCTACTCTCATGGAGAGGAGTGACGGTGTCCCACTCTCATGGAGAGGAATGACGGTGTCCCACTCTCATGGAGAGGAGTGACGGTGTCCTACTCTCATGGAGAGGAGTAACGGTGTCCTACTCTCATGGAGAGGAGTCACGGTGTCCTAATCTCATGGAGAGGAGTGATGATGTCCTACTCTCATGGAGTGACGGTGTCCTACTCTCACAGAGAGGAGTGACGGTGTCCTACTCTCATGGAGTGGAGTCACGGTGTCCTACTCTCATGGAGAGGAGTGATGATGTCCTACTCTCATGGAGTGACGGTGTCCTACTCTCACGGAGAGGAGTGACGGTGTCCTACTCTCATGGAGTGGAGTCACGGTGTCCTACTCTCATGGAGAGGAGTGATGATGTCCTACTCTCATGGAGTGACGGTGTCCTACTCTCACGGAGAGGAGTGACGGTGTCCTACTCTCATGGAGTGGAGTCACGGTGTCCTACTCTCATGGAGAGGAGTGATGATGTCCTACTCTCATGGAGTGACGGTTTCCTACTCTCACGGAGAGGAGTGATGATGTCCTACTCTCATGGAGTGACGGTGTCCTACTCTCACGGAGAGGAGTGACGGTGTCCTACTCTCATGGAGTGGAGTCACGGTGTCCTACTCTCATGGAGAGGAGTGATGATGTCCTACTCTCATGGAGTGACGGTGTCCTACTCTCACGGAGAGGAGTGACGGTGTCCTACTCTCATGGAGTGGAGTCACGGTGTCCTACTCTCATGGAGAGGAGTGATGATGTCCTACTCTCATGGAGTGACGGTGTCCTACTCTCACGGAGAGGAGTGACGGTGTCCTACTCTCATGGAGAGGAGTGACAGAAGTTTAGTAAACAAACATTATGTGAGAGACTCTATCTAACATACAAAATTGATATTGTTGTGATTTTTGTAAATATTTTACTTATCTATTGCATCTTATTAGCTGTGTTATTATGAGGCATAATCTGTTTACAGCAATACAAGAAGATGGCTGCAGTTTGTCAGGTATAAGAATCAGCTCTAGCCCTCCATTCATGCCAGCAAACAAAAGCTATGTAGTGCCAAGGTGAGCTCTTCATCTTTGTCAAGAGCAAAAGGGTTCCGATGGCTTCGGTTCCGAGTGGCTCCAGTTCCGAGTGGCTCCAGTTCCGAGTGGCTCTGGTTAGGCCTACGTGCCTCAGCAGTTCAGCTCTGTTGAAGATCATTAGATGAGGCAGGAGAGAGACAGTCCCTAGATTGCAGTTGGAGTTTTGGTGCACTATGTGTGTATGTGAGTGATGTTCAGGATTGGGCCTAGCAGAGGGATGGTGCAATTAGCAGACTGGATCCCGCCATGGAGCGCAGTTCTTAGCTAGTGCAAGTTTGTAAGAGCTATAAACACACAGCAATTGCTTGGATAGAAGTGAATTATGCATGACAACAACAAATAAAATAACAACAACATTAACAAACTATTAAGTATATTCATAGGTGGAATTAGTGGGAGAAGTCAAATATGCACACACACACACATATATATATAAAAGGTCCAGTACTAAATGTGTTCCGATGATGGCCACTAACAACAATAGTCAAGAAGCCCCTCTGCTAGTCCTGGAGTTTGGTAAGATATTGACGGGCTGAGGGTTTCTTTTAAATTCTATGTAAGGGAGAGTGAAGGGAAAAGGGTTTGTGAAATTACAGAGCAAGGGAGGTGGCAAATGTGTGGAATTTATCAATCCTGCTCTGAAAGGATGGAAAGGGAGATCACGCCCACAATGGCTGTGTGGTCTCATTCACCATAACAGTCTGTCCCTGTGCCAATTTGCTGTGTGGATGCACTTGTGCTGCTCGTACTGGAGTCTAATCGTCGTGGTAACGAGCACAAGCTAGTCAAGTTGCCTCGCAGAGTACGCAGACTATAAAACGCAGACTATAAAACAAGCTAGAAGTTGTTAAAACATCGGAAACAAGGACCCTCCACTCCTTTAGCCTCGACCGTGCTTTACTACTTCAGTGACCCTTTACCTTTGTTGGGAGGTGAAGCAAGCCGCACTGGTGGGTTGGATGGAAAAGTCTTCATTGCTATGTGTGACGTATGTCTCTATGTATATGCACACACCGCACATCACATCATCACATCTGCAAATTATGAGCGGGTCAGCTGCCTTAACTTAAATGGGTCACTTAAAAATGGGAAATGGTTGTCATAGTGAACTGAAGAATTGATGCAGATTTGGAGAGAAAAACTTGATTGCACACAAGTGAAAATGTGGTGCACGATCAATAGCTGATGGCAATTATTGAGTTTCGTCCTGAGTCAGCTACTCAATTATTGATATGCTATATATAGGGATTGGACTAGCCCATGACAGCTACTGGTTGCAGCAGCAGAGGCATGGACTAGCCCAGGACAGCTACTGGTGGCAGCAGCAGAGGCATGGACTAGCCCAGGACAGCTACTGGTGGCAGCAGCAGAGGCATGGACTAGCCCAGGACAGCTACTGGTAGCAGCAGCAGAGGCATGGACTAGCCCAGGACAGCTACTGGTGGCAGCAGCAGAGGCATGGACTAGCCCAGGACAGCTACTGGTAGCAGCAGCAGAGGCATGGACTAGCCCAGGACAGCTACTGGTGGCAGCAGCAGAGGCATGGACTAGCCCAGGACAGCTACTGGTGGCAGCAGCAGAGGCATGGACTAGCCCAGGACAGCTACTGGTAGCAGCAGCAGAGGCATGGACTAGCCCAGGACAGCTACTGGTGGCAGCAGCAGAGGCATGGACTAGCCCAGGACAGCTACTGGTAG
This sequence comes from Cladorhizidae sp. MBARI D1340-BT2, assembly GCA_028752905.1. Lineage (NCBI taxonomy): Eukaryota > Metazoa > Porifera > Demospongiae > Poecilosclerida > Cladorhizidae > Cladorhizidae sp. MBARI D1340-BT2. The sequence continues at coordinate 19,613,023 of JAQNBH010000009.1, forward strand.
CAGCAGCAGAGGCATGGACTAGCCCAGGACAGCTACTGGTAGCAGCAGCAGAGGCATGGACTAGCCCAGGACAGCTACTGGTAGCAGCAGCAGAGGCATGGACTAGCCCAGGACAGCTACTGGTAGCAGCAGCAGAGGCATGGACTAGCCCAGGAAAACATGTTCAGCCTCAGTCACACACTAGCCACCAAACCAGAGCCAACGTTTAAGAAGAATTCAGTTTTCCTCTTCCATTGGGTTGCCATGGTAACAATGGATACATGTCAGTGGATGGCACTCATGTATCTACACACCACTAGGACTGGTAACAATGGATATATGTCAGTGGATGGCACACATGTATCTACAGGACTGGGTCACCATGGAAACAATGGATACATATCTGGGGGTGGTACACACATATGTTATTTTAACTTACCTCTTAGCCACATATTTGGGATTGCAGTTGTTCAAGTTGAACTCCAGGTGATCACAATTCCAGTGGATCTCCAGTCCAACCACTGCTCCCTAATGACAATGACAGCATCAGTCAAGTGCTGGCGAACAGCAGGGAAATATGCTCCCTGTCCAGAGCATTGATCTAGCACAACCACCTAACAAGCAGTGGCCGTGTGCAGGCATAAGGTATGAGGCTCGAGTCATCGAGCGTGTCGGTTAGAAGGGATGGTGGATGGTGACCTATTGCAGAGCAGTCACACCTACAAGTGTGTCCGCTCTGCAGTAGACAGTCAGACTGACACTTACCAAATAAGGGCTTGAACTGACGAAGCAAAATTCCCAGCAAAAAGAAGATGCCTAACATGGAGACCAGCAGCACTTGCGCTAAAGATTTAAATTAAAAAATTATCATATCAGTTTGAAAACTCTCATTTTGTCAATTCACTATGAAGCATGCTGGCAGAAGGATTGGCGAAGTCATCGACCTCAAGCAGATATTATTGCTCTAGTTTGAACAACATGCACGTATTTCATGCAAATATGGGCGAGCGAATGGTTGTTATTGATCAGATCAGCCAAGAAATGTGATTATCTCCCATGCCCGTCCACTCACTGCATGCTCAAATCACAAATTCTCGACCACCATCAGTTCTCCTTATCCCCACTCTCAATGTTCAGCTTAATTAAATATATGAAGTCAAAGAAGCTATTGGTTCAAACCACAAGCAGGTGGCCCTCAGCCCTAGTTCTAAGGATCTGAAGATGGAGAGATGACCGCCTTAAAGACCACGCAATTGACAACTTCTTCTGTTCCAGCAACAGCTACTCCTTAGCAGTTGGGAGGAGAGCAATAGCAATGGTGGAGGACGTATAAAACTAGCACTTGTAATAGTAGCACTTACAACTGCAGTATTATACCAACTTTAAGCTAGAAATTATATAATAGACATTAAACTAGCAATTATAATAAATAAACTAGCACTTTTAATAGAAATAAACTTGTAGTAAATTATTAAATTTTTTAGAAATATTAAACTAGTACTTAATGGTAGTATTAAACTAGTACTTAATAGTAGTATTAAACTAGTAGTTTTAAACTAATACATGTACTTAATAGCAGTATTAAACTAGTACTTAATAGTAGTATTAAACTAGTACTTAATAGCAGTATTAAACAAGTTTTAATAGCAGTATTAAACTAGTACTTAATAGCAGTATATTAAACAGTAGAAGTATTAAACTAGCTATAATAGACCAGCATTGATAATGGAAATTTTAAACTAGAATATTTAAACAGTTATAATAGAAATATTAAACTAGAACTTGTAATAGAAGAATTAAACTAGCACTTATATTAAACTAACCCTCATTATAGAAGTATTAAACTAGGACATAGAATAGACTTAGCAATTATAATAGAAATATTAAACTAGCACTTAAATAATAAACTCTCAATGAACTCTCAGTTGACATAATAACATTAAAAATCACCTTCTCAATAATCAACTTCAATTTTTATTCACTCGACGTTTCGACTAGATGCTCTAGACTTCATCAGGAATAATGAGACGCTAAGGCTCACGCGAGCCTACTATATACTGGCAGCCAGCTATCCACCACGTGCCAATACACGCGCCTAGCACATGCACCGGATGTAACAACAACTAAATTAAAAAAAATATTAATAAATAAAATAAATAAATAAAATTAAAGGAACAACAAGTAAAAATGTACATAAATAATAAACATAAATAATAAACAAATAAATAAAATAACAATTACATATAGAATAAATTACATATATAATAATAATAATAATAATAATAATAATAATAATAATAATAATAATAATAATAATAATAATAATAATAATAATAATAATAATAATAATAATTTATTTGTTTATTATTTATGAACATTTTTATTTGTTGTTCCTTTAATTTTATTTATTTATTTTATATATTATTATTTATATTTATTTAGTTGTTGTTGTTTACATCTGGTGCACGTGCTAGGCATGTGTACTGGCACGTGGTGGATAGTTAGCTACCAGTATATAGTAGGCTCACGTGAGCCTTAGCGTCTCATTATTCCTGTCTAGTCGAAACGTCGAGTGAATAAAATTTGAAGTTGATTATTGAGAAGGTGATTTTAATTACTTATAATAAAGTAGCACTTATATTAAAACTATATAGCAATTATAATAGATTAGCAGTTATAATAAACTAGCAATTACAATAGAAATATTAAACTAGCAAACTATATAGCACACTAGCATTTATAACAGACAAGCATTTATAATAAAAAATATTTTTATATTAGAAATATTAAACTAGCAAGGACTAGCACTTATAATAAATAGACAAGCTTTTACATTAAACTAGCAATTATATTAAACTAGTAGAAATGTTAAATTAGCAGTTTAGCAATTATAATAGAAATATTAAACAAGCATCTATAATAAATGAGCACCTATAATAAGGTAGAATTTTAATAACCTAGATTAAACTAGCATTTATATTAAACTAGCATGTATAATAAACTAGATTACACTATAATAAACTAGATTAATTAAACTAGTATTTATAATAAACTAGCAAACTAGCAGTTATAATTAAGCTAGCATCTATAATTAAACTAGCATCTATAATTAACTAGCATTTATATTAAACTAGCATCTATAATTAACTAGCATTTATATTAAACTAGCATCTATAATTAACTAGCATTTATATTAAACTAGCATTTATATTAAACTAGCACCTATAATTAACTAGCATTTATATTAAACTAGCATCTATAATTAACTAGCATTTATATTAAACTAGCATTTATATTAAACTAGCATTTATAATAAACTAGCATTTAAATTAAACTAGCATCTATAATTAACTAGTATTTATATTAAACTAGCATCTATAATTAACTAGCATTTATATTAAACTAGCATTTATATTAAACTAGCATTTATATTAAACTAGCATTTATAATTAACTAGCATTTATATTAAACTAGCATTTATAACAAACTAGATTAAGATTAAGATTAAGATTAAATTAGCATCTATAATTAAACTAGCATATATCTATAATTAAACTAGCATTTATATTAAACTAGCATCTATAATTAAACTAGCATCTATAATTAAACTAGCATCTATAATTAAACTAGCATCTATAATTAAACTAGCAACTATAATTAGATTAGCAGTTATGAGACGAGCACTAAACTAAGATGATGATTTTCAGCTGACTTTGTAAAAGCAGCTCATTTTCTTTTATTGTTGTTGTTTAAAAATTGTTTTGCTTATTTTTCTTGAGATAATTAGAAGATAAATCCTCAATAGCAGTATTACGATTCTGGTGGGAAACTTATAGAGTCAGCTACACAAACATGGGCCAATGGGCATGGTAAGTAAATTGCTGTGAGGCCAAACTTATCTGATGACCCCTTACCACACACACAAACCTGCAAACTTATATGATGACCCTTTACCATATGATGACCCTTTACCACACACACAAACTTGCATGTTCAAACCTGCCCCAACCGCTATTCTAGAGGTAGTCATGCAGGGAAGGAGGGGAAAGGGACCCCCTCTACCAGAAACCCCACCCCCACCATACCACACACAGAGACCAGGCAAGTAATAGCTTGTAACATATCCAAAAATTTCTTAAAAGGACTACTCATTTCTAGTCTTTCCACCTTTACCTTGTATGCACCAAGAAAATAATATCAGGTAAAAGAAACATTCCACCTTTACCTTTGTATGCACCAAGAAAATAATATCAGGTAAGAGAAACATTCCACCCTCCCCCCTCCCCAGCTAATAAACCACACACCCAGCTAATACATACTCTATGAAACCCTAAACTGTACTGATGACAGATTCGAGCACATCTTGACATTGTACTTAGTCTACCTTAATAGATAGGTTTGCAACAGTCTGTTTCCATGGCACTTTCTTGGTAGGTTCGATCATGCCGATGATTTGGCTCAGCTTGAAGATAGGGCAATAGAGGCCAGTCTGATTAGAAGCATTGAACGAGCACGTCCGTAAAAAAGCTCGATCAGCTGTTTCTTTGATGTTTCTCCTATTGGGTGTGGCCATAGACATTTGCTAAGACATGCACTGAGTAAGTTATACAAGTTTGAACATGCTTTACTTTCGTAGTCCTTCCTGTATGGTGGGGAATTCAATGGAGTTCTTGACCAGAACAGTGAAGTTTGAGATATCAATCTTTGGACCAGCATTACTATAGATACACAAAAGACGAGATGAGTCAAGTTTAGTTTGATACAATATTGGCCATTTCCATAGCAACACTGGGTGTGTATGTAATATTAGTTAGACACAGAGACCAACAAGACCTGACACTGGGGTGTGTAATATTAGTTAGACACAGAGACCAACAAGACCTATCACTGGGTGTGTAATACACAGAGACCAACAAGACTTTGGGTGTGTAATATTAGTTAGATACAGAGACCAACAAGACTTAAGGTTTCAATGACCTTCTCATAAACAGCGCCGATTTACTCACTTGATGTTTTGGCTAGATGTTCTAGCCTTCATCAGGAATACTAAGATCAAGGTGAGGGTATCAGCTGAAATGTGGAGTCAGTAAATTTAAGTTGTTCATGGAGAAAGTCCTTTAGTCTGTACTATTTCAACTAAGAGGGTGCACTGAGAGATCCAAGGCATTCAGAAATTTGGTAGGTCCTGGGTTATGGTGAACCTGAGAGATTGTTGACAGATCTAAGGCATTCAGAAACCTGAAGGTCCTGGATTATAGTGGACCCGAAGGTGGCAAGGATACTACTTCAAATGGTCGGAGGTTTCTGAAATGCCTAGATCCCTTGAGGTGACTAGACTATGGTCATCACAATCGCAACTTGGCTCAGTAAAAAATACTCGACTCAACTTTACTTGGTAAGCATTTCCTTACATCCATGGCAGCAAACAATAGCAACAAATTGGGGGGGAGAAAGTGGATCTAAAATGGCTACAAGGACTGGGTGTGGCTGACTTTCATGCACTACTTGAGAGTATCTGGTAGAGGTGGTAGAAGGGAAGGGCACATACACTGGAGCCTTCATGGAAGCAACTACCTCAACAGTTATCCCTCTACAAGCAACATGCTAGAGCCTTCATGGAAGCAACTACCTCAACAGTTATCCCACTACAAGCAACATGCTAGAGCCTTCACTGGAAGCAACTACCTCAACAGTTATCCCTCTACAAGCAACATGCTAGAGCCTTCATGGAAGCAACTACCTCAACGGTTATCCCACTACAAGCAACATGCTAGAGCCTTCACTGGAAGCAACTACCTCAACAGTTATCCCTCTACAAGCAACATGCTAGAGCCTTCACTGGAAGCAACTACCTCAACAGTTATCCCTCTACAAGCAACATGCTAGAGCCTTCATGGAAGCAACTACCTCAACAGTTATCCCACTACAAGCAACATGCTAGAGCCTTCATGGAAGCAACTACCTCAACAGTTATCCCTCTACAAGCAACATGCTAGAGCCTTCACTGGAAGCAACTATTTCAACAGTTATCCCTCTACAAGCAACATGCTAGAGCCTTCACTGGAAGCAACTACCTCAACAGTTATCCCTCTACAAGCAACATGCTAGAGCCTTCATGGAAGCAACTATCTCAACAGTTATCCCTCTACAAGCAACATGCTAGAGCCTTCATGGAAGCAACTACCTCAACAGTTATCCCTCTACAAGCAACATGCTAGAGCCTTCACTGGAAGCAACTATCTCAACAGTTATCCCTCTACAAGCAACATGCTAGAGCCTTCACTGGAAGCAACTACCTCAACGTTATCCCTCTACAAGCAACATGCTAGAGCCTTCACTGGAAGCAGCTATCTTAAGAGTTATTACAAGCAAGGGTCTATCAAGCCTAAGACAGATTGTTGAATTAACTATTGTATACCACATCCCATAAAAAACTCAGACGTGTACAACTACTGAAGATTTATTTTTAAACTATCCCTAGCCAAATACAGGGATAAAGAAGAAGAGGAAAAAAAATTGAGTTACACAAATCAACATGACATCATTAATTCAACATCAACATCAGTAATTGAACATATCATTAATTCAAACATAATTCTCTAGCCTTCAACAGCGATGTTAAGACTCGCATGAGCTTGTTATATACCGGTAACTAGCTATCCACCATGTGATACAAACCACACCCTTTCACAAGTACTGAATGCATGTGCAAGGGTGTGGTTTATATCACGTGACGGATAGATACCTACCGGTATATAACGAGGTCACGGGAGTCTTAGCATCTCATTATTCCTAGTCGAAACATCGAGAGAGTAAATTTCAAGTTGATTATTGAGAAGGTCAGTAATTTCGTTGTCAACTGAGAGTGTGAGATAACATTATTAATCCACTTCAACCTAATATGGTTAAAGGAGTGGGAGGGGGAGATAGATAATAAATTAAATAAAGTACCCAAAACCATCATAGCTTTAAAAAAAAAATTCTTTGTGATATCAAAAGATATGTCTTCAAGAGCAAATATGCTCCCGTAAAAACTGCATCCTGATCACCTTAAAAGTGCCTGCAAACGTTCCCCTTAATACGAGCGTGAAGTTGTTTTGGATCGGTCAAAAGTTATCCGTCAAATGTTTGCTGTGATTCTTGCTGTAAAAAATTTATCTTGCACTTTCCATTTCCCACCTGAAAAACAAACAAACAAACAAACAGGTTTATGGGGTTCTGTTGTACAGTCTGTGAATAGGAAGTGGTTGCAGGCACTGTGGGGATTGTTTAGGTGATCAGGGTACAGTTTTTAAGGGAGCCTACTTGTCACCACCATACAGACTTACTTGCCTTCATAAAGTAGATCATTGGAAAGCTCTTGTGTCTTTTGATACCAAACTTAACAGCCAATAATTAAAAACAAAAAAGCTACGAAGATTAGAATTTGGTTAAACCTCTTTTACTTTAAACATCTAATCACTCACTAAACATCAACTTTATTATCACTACAATAATTTTAGAAAATATAAATCCTAAATATTTTTTATGAGAATAAATTTCACAGTGACAAATTACGTCGTTCGGTTGCCCATGAAAAAATAATTCATGGAAAAATAACAATGAAAATAAAAATAAAAATCATTGTATAACATCGACTGTTTCAAGAGAAGCATGAGGTTAAGAGATGACATGTTTGAAAGAACCTGCTCTATTCATGGCCGGCATGTCTTACCCCATCTGGGTGGCAGCCATTGGAGAGCAGCTAGCATGTGAATGAGAACCCGATAATGTCAATGACGGGTATATACGGATAGCAGCAAGAAACACGCTGTTATTTTTCTTCTCCAGCCTCTCGATTAGCTACTGCCATAGCATGTGAGAGAAGTGATGTTGATAGCGTGCAGAGGCGTAGCAAGGGATGAGGCAGAGTGGCACTAGCCTCACAAACATATCCCACTAACCACACCCCTAAAATCGAGCTACACACCCTGATCAAGCAACATTCCATAAATGTATTCAGCAGGTTGACAAGTATACTATTATGGACAGATGTGTAGATGTGTCCAACAAGGAGCAGTTGGTAATATACTTTTGGCATGTCAGTCCAGATCTTGAAGTTCAGGAAGACCTTGTATGCTAATGTCGCTGCCCAGATATGTCGCTGCCCAGATATAACTGCCAATATACTAGAGTGCATGTTATAAGTTGAAGTCCAGGAAGACTTTTAGGCTTATATCACTGCCCAGATATATATAACTACCAATACTTTAGTGCATATTATCAAGGACACCTTATTGAAATTTAACAATTGCATTGTCATGGAGAGCGTCACCATGGTGCTAGTAATATGGCAGGAAGCAGAAATGGAGTATAGTCACAGGAGAAGAACCATGTGCACATTGTTACGGTTTTGCTTTAAGCCTTGGCATTTGATGATCTGTGTGGGCTTTTGCAATCAATTATGGACACCCCCTATGAAGTTAGCAAGCTTTTGCAATCAACTATGGCACTCCCTATGAAGTTAACAAGCTTTTGCAATCAACTAGGGCACTCCCTATAAAGTTAGCAAGCTTTTGCAATCAACTATGGACACCCCCTATGAAGTTAACAAGCTTTTGCAATCAACTAGGGCACTCCCTATAAAGTTAGCAAGCTTTTGCAATCAACTATGGACACCCCCTATGAAGTTAGCAAGCTTTTGCAATCAACTATGGGTACTCCCTATGAAGTTAGCAAGCTTTTGCAATCAACTATGGACACCCCTATGAAGTTAACAAGCTTATGCAATCAACTAGGGCACTCCCTATGAAGTTAGCAAACTTTTGCAATCAACTATGGACACCCCTATGAAGTTAACAAGCTTTTGCAATCAACTATGGACACTCCCTATGAAGTTAGCAAGCTTTTGCAATCAACTATGGACACCCCCTATGAAGTTAGCAAGCTTTTGCAATCAACTATGGACACCCCTATAAAGTTAGCAAGCTTTTGCAATCAACTATGGACACCCCCTATGAAGTTAACAAGCTTTTGCAATCAACTATGGACACCCCTATGAAGTTAGCAAGCTTTTGCAATCAACTATGGGCACTCGCAATCAACTATGGGCACTCCCTATAAAGTTAGCAAGCTTTTGCAATCAACTATGGACACCCCTATGAAGTTCAAGCTTTTGCAATCAACTATGGACACCCCTATGAAGTTAACAAGCTTTTGAAATCAACTATGGACACCCCTATGAAGTTAGCAAGCTTTTGCAATCAACTAGGGTACTCCCTATGAAGTTCAAGCTTTTGCAATCAACTATGGACACCCCCTATGAAGTTAGCAAGCTTTTGCAATCAACTATGGACACCCCTATGAAGTTAGCAAGCTCTTGCAATCAACTATGGGTACTCCCTATGAAGTTCAAGCTTTTGCAATCAACTATGGGTACTCCCTATGAAGTTCAAGCTTTTGCAATCAACTATGGCACTCCCTATGAAGTTAGCAAGCTTTTGCAATCAACTATGGCACTCCCTATGAAGTTAACAAGCTTTTGCAATCAACTAGGGCACTCCCTATAAAGTTAGCAAGCTTTTGCAATCAACTATGGCACTCCCTATGAAGTTAACAAGCTTTTGCAATCAACTATGGACACCCCTATGAAGTTAACAAGCTTTTGCAATCAACTATGGACACTCCCTACAAAGTTAGCAAGCCTATGCAATATCAGCACACATTTTTCAAAAGCTTAGAGGTAAACTTTTCTCCGGTCAAGGTTGGGGTTCATGTTTTATGTCCAACAGGCTGGACCCTGCGCAATGACACTTTTTCAAAATTATACTAGACAGTTATGAGGTCATTTTGAAATTTTGGGAAACTATTTTGGATAGTAAACCAGATTTGGCAGTTAGAGCACCAGTGGTAAATGGTGCTGCAAGTCAAATGCAAACATTTGATTATTTTCATGGAGCTTTCTTTCAAAGCATTCTTAGCCTTTCTGATGATTTAAGGTCCATTCAGAATGAATGCTGCTGGAGAACAGTCTGGCTAAGATGTCTGCAACTACCTTGAAGGTCAGTTGTATAATGGCTCATTGTGTGTTCACACCTTTGAGACCATTTTTTGCCAGATAGTCAATGAGATCTGATGAAAATTACAAGTCATTTTGGAAAGAAGCTGATAAATGTGGTGTTGAGGAGCCTGTGTTACCTAGGAGACGGGGGGGGGGAAACCACGGCATTTTGACCCTTCAGACAACAGTGGCACTACTGAGCCATAAAGCCATTGATGCAGGCTTTGAGCAGGAAGGCTATCAGAACTTAGATCAGCTATTATTGAAGGGTGGAGTCAGAGAACATTTTGGTGGAGATGAAGGTAGTGTTGCTTCTGATAGTGGAAGTGTCAGTGAAGTCGGTGAAGATTAGTGTGAAGATGGTTTAGTGAAAGATGAACTTCTGGCATAGCTCCAGACATTTCATCTGAATTTCAAAGTTGATTCTTCTAAGGTGGATTAGAATGTTGACATGATGAAAGGCATGTCGGGTGCAGAGAGAAGTTTTTACTCTCAAATGGTTCAGGTTGTCTGTTTACTGTGCACCAGCAACCTATGCAGTCAGTGAAGGCTCGCCTTCAGCCATGCATGTGACATGTAAAAAACATACTTACTCCAGCAACCAATGCAGTCAGTGAAGGCTCGCCTTCAGCCATGCAGGTGACATGTAAAAACATACTTACTCCAGCAACCAATGCAGTCAGTGAACACTCGCCTTCAGCCATGCATGTGACATGTAAAAACATACGTACTCCAGCAACCAATGCAGTCAGTGAACACTCGCCTTCAGCCATGCATGTGACATGTAAAAACATACTTACTCCAGCAACCAATGCAGTCAGTGAACACTCGCCTTCAGCCATGCATGTGACATGTAAAAACATACTTACTCCAGCAACCAATGCAGTCAGTGAAGGCTCGCCTTCAGCCATGCATGTGACATGTAAAAACATACTTACACTCCACTATGAAGCAAGAATGATTAGCTGCTGTTGTAGCTATGAATATTCATAAACATTCAACTGATTTAAGATGTCTATAGGTCATGCGTTTTGTGTCAGGAATGAATGCAGGGAGTTGTAAAAATTGATGTGGGCTGGATAATGAGTGGGCCAAGAAGTGGGTGTGGCCAACACATGTTTTGTGTGGTTTAGGTGTTGCTTCGTCTCACAAACCAAATTCATTGCTATGCGTCTGCGTGGCCTGTGGGATCAGGCCGTCCAGGATCAGGCTGTCCATTTTAATGCTTAAGTATATACTTGCCGATAGTAAACTCTGGTGATGGCATAGTTAACACAGGTGATGGCACAGTTAACACAGGACATGTGGATGCATGCATGTGCACTTTCCGAACATTATTATCATTTTATTTACGCATGTTAATAGCTGTCACAATATTATCGACCAATCAAATTGCTGCACACGGAGTCAAATGATTTTAAGAGCTCCAAGCTCCAAACCAGAGTTATTTATGTAACTGCCTAATCAAATCACTTCGTTCTCATTGACCATTGTCTAAATTGTATTAGGTCTGAGGAGTGGGTGTGGCATGATGCCTTGTGGCTCCACAACTCTCTGAATAGACTTCACCTCCATGGACATTGGTTTGGTAAGGTAATACACTTCCCATATGACCCTGGGATACTTAAACACTCTTTGATGGTCTTCATCACGATCCCATGATACTTAAACACTCTTTGATGGACTTATCACGATCCTAGGATACTTCAACACTCTTTGATTGACTTACCACGATCCCAGGTTACTTCAACACTCTTTGATTGACTTATCGCGATCCCAGGTTACTTCAACACTCTTTGATGGACTATCACGATCCCAGGATACTTCAACACTCTTTGATGGATTTATCATGATCCCAGGACTCCTTGATGGACTTATCACGATCCTTCAACACCTCAACACTCTTTGATGGACTTTATCCCAAGAGACCTCAATACTCTTGATGGACCTCATCACTATCCCAGGACACCTCAACACTCATGGATGGACTCCATCACGATCTCAGGAGAGACACCGCAATACTTGTTGATGGACTTCCACACTTGATCCCAAAGACTCCAACTTTAGGACGTAGAATTCATTATTCTAAATAAAGTTCAGTACTCTAAATAATGTACTTATTTATTTTAGAATTCAGTACTCTAAATACTGTAATTCAGTTCTTTTATAATTCAGCCCTTAAGATAAAGAAACCATGTCATTGGTTCTCATAGCAATGGACTATACTGCACAAAAATAATTGCAGAGATGACTCGAGTTCTTTTATTGCTGTTTGTTGGGCCCATAGAGGTCCATCACATGCACAGGACTTGGAAGCTTTAATGGAGTCATATAAGCAGGATCCAGTGCTTCACACAAATGGAACTGGTATTGGTGTGTTTACAAGAGAAGGAATAGCCGACCCGGTCTGGAAACATTATGTGAACTGAGTCTGGCAAGTAAGTGATCAGATGTCTGAAAGGAGAAATTCTGATACGAAACCTGCACATCATTAATTCAGCAGTTGCAACCTTTCTTATGGCTCAGCTGCATTGTTGGCTTTGAGCTCAGCTGCACGGCTGGCTTGCTTGAGCTCGGCTGTATGGCTCAGCTGCATGGCTGGCTTGCTTGAGCTCAGCTGCATGGCTTGCTTGCTTGAGCTCAGCTTCATAGCTTGGCTGCAATGGCTCAGCTGCACGGCTGGCTTGCTTGAGCTCAGCTGCATGGCTTGCTTGCTTGAGCTCAGCTTCATAGCTAGGCTGCAATGGCTCAGCTGCACGGCTGGCTTGCTTGAGCTCAGCTGCATGGCTTGCTTGCTTGAGCTCAGCTTCATAGCTAGGCTGCAATGGCTCAGCTGCACGGCTGGCTTGCTTGAGCTCAGCTGCATGGCTGGCTTGCTTGAGCTCAGCTTCATAGCTGGCTTGCTTGAGCTCGGCTACATGGCTGGCTTGCTTGAGCTCAGCTTCATAGCTTGCTTGCTTGAGCTCAGCTTCATAGCTGGCTTGCTTGAGCTCAGCTTCATAGCTGGCTTGCTTGAGCTCGGCTGCATGGCTGGCTTGCTTGAGCTCAGCTTCATAGCTGGCTTGCTTGAGCTCGGCTGCATGGCTGGCTTGCTTGAGCTCAGCTTCATAGCTTGCTTGCTTGAGCTCAGCTTCATAGCTTGCTTGCTTGAGCTCAGCTTCATAGCTGGCTTGCTTGAGCTCAGCTTCATAGCTGGCTTGCTCGAGCTCGGCTGCATGGCTGGCGTGCTTGAGCTCAGCTTCATAGCTGGCTTGCTTGAGCTCAGCTGCATGGCTGGCTTGCTTGAGCTCAGCTTCATAGCTGGCTTGCTTGAGCTCGGCTGCATGGCTGGCTTGCTTGAGATCAGCTTCATAGCTTGCTTGCTTGAGCTCAGCTTCATAGCTGGCTTGCTTGAGCTCGGCTGCATGCTGGCTTGCTTGAGCTCGGCTTCATAGCTTGCTTGCTTGAGCTCGGCTTCATAGCTGGCTTGCTTGAGCTCGGCTGCATGGCTGGCTTGCTTGAGCTCAGCTTCATAGCTTGCTTGCTTGAGCTCAGCTTCATAGCTGGCTTGCTTGAGCTCGGCTGCATGGCTTGCTTGCTTGAGTTCAGCTGCATGGTTGGCTTGCTTGAGCTCAGCTTCATAGCTGGCTTGCTTGAGCTCAGCTTCATAGCTGGCTTGCTTGAGCTCGGCTGCATGGCTGGTTTGCTTGAGCTCGGCTGCATGCTGGCTTGCTTGAGCTCGGCTTCATAGCTTGCTTGCTTGAGCTCGGCTTCATAGCTGGCTTGCTTGAGCTCGGCTGCATGGCTGGCTTGCTTGAGCTCAGCTTCATAGCTTGCTTGCTTGAGCTCAGCTTCATAGCTGGCTTGCTTGAGCTCGGCTGCATGGCTTGCTTGCTTGAGTTCAGCTGCATGGTTGGCTTGCTTGAGCTCAGCTTCATAGCTGGCTTGCTTGAGCTCAGCTTCATAGCTGGCTTGCTTGAGCTCGGCTGCATGGCTGGTTTGCTTGAGCTCGGCTTCATAGCTTGCTTACTTGAGCTCAGCTTCATAGCTGGCTTGCTTGAGCTCGGCTGCATGGCTTGCTTGCTTGAACTCGGCTTCATAGCTTGCTTGCTTGAGCTCAGCTTCATAGCTGGCTTGGGCTGCATAGCTGGCTTGCTTGAGCTCAGCTTCATAGCTGGCTTGCTTGAGCTCGGCTGCATGCTTGAGCTCGGCTTCATGGCTTGCTTGCTTGAGTTCAGTTGCATGGTTGGCTTGCTTGAGCTCAGCTTCATAGCTGGCTTGCTTGAGCTCAGCTTCATAGCTGGCTTGCTTGAGCTCGGCTGCATGGCTGGCTTGCTTGAGCTCGGCTTCATAGCTTGCTTGCTTGAGCTCAGCTTCATAGCTGTCTGGCTTGAGCTCGGCTGCATAGCTGGCTGGCTTGAGCTCAGCTTCATAGCTGAGCTCGGCTGCATGGCTTGCTTGCTTGAGTTCGCTGCATGGTTGGCTTGCTTGAGCTCAGCTTCATAGCTGGCTTGCTTGAGCTCAGCTTCATAGCTGGCTTGCTTGAGCTCGGCTGCATGGCTGGCTTGCTTGAGCTCAGCTTCATAGCTGGCTTGGCTTGCTTGAGTTCAGCTGCATGGCTGGTTTGCTTGAGCTCAGCTTCATAGCTGGCTTGCTTGAGTTCAGCTGCACGGCTCAGCATTCCCTCTAAGTGAGATGCACTACAGGCTCTCCTAGGCTTTGCTTATGCCACCAGCACTGACATGGTGGAGAGAGACATAAACAGCTGACATCTCCTTTCACCACAGCCCAATATGGTGATATTACCAACACAGGAGGCAAGGTGCTTGATACTAATAGTGTCCAAAGAAAGTCACTTGCGGTGATGTGATTCTGACGTGTGTTATTGCTGTAGGGTAAGCAAACAACACCGACTGCGATGGCTGTGGCTTCAAAGTCTTGTGATCCATCCAAGAGCAACTCCAGTCTTGCATCCTGATTGGAGCACTGGTCCTCCGTGTCTAAGTGCCTTAGTCGTGTGTAATTCCATCTGACACGAAAAGGCCAGAGTATGTTATTGGTGGAGCATTTGGTAATACAGCCTTCTAAGTGGTGTAAAAAGATAGCAGGCCAATTATTACGTCGAATGTCGTCAGCTGATGGTTGTCATTCCAGCATGATGTGTCGCCATGGAGTAACATTGAAATGACACTTGTACAGCTTGCAATAAGCATATATTGTTACTTTAATACTGGGATCGATTCCCTAAGAAGTTTCCTGTTGCTCTTGAACCTGCCTCCTAGGCAGTACCTGCAGGTCACTAGATACAAACCTTTTCCGTTTAGAATGACCAGCCACAACTTTCAGTAATACTTTCTGCATCCGATTCAGGGCTGGTTTCTTGTCAACTAGCCATCGCTAGTACACTAGTTAGTATATCTTGGTACAGAATATAAGTATGGTCCACTGCATACCATAGGTTTTGATTTGAGGACTCCAAGGGATTCAATGGGAAGGTCATATATAGGGGGGCGTGTCAGAGTTAGGAAAGCAATGCAACCTGGTGTGTGAAGGGTACAGCACCTGGGCCAGGGCCAGGACTAGGGCCAGGGCCAGGGCTAGGGCCGGGGTTAGGGCCAGGGCCAGGGCCGGGGTTAGGGCCAGGGCTAGGGCTAGGGCTAGGGCTAGGGCCAGGGCCAGGGCCAGGGCCAGGGCTAGGGCTAGGGCCAGGGCTAGGGCCAGGGCTAGGGCCGGGGTTAGGGAGGGCCAGGGCTAGGGCCAGAGCTAGGATGGCATTGTCATTGTCATCCAGTCGGCCATTTTGGCTTGGGATATACCTGTGCATGTATTCTTCATGCTAATGAAAGCACATAAATAATGCAACAGCAGCATTACCAACAAGCTGCGCTAACTATGTCAGAGCTCAGCTAATGCAGATTTGCTGGTGAGGCTACCTCTAGACCTTGTCTATTGGATCAACATCACAGTTGTTGATATGGCGAGATTTACAGAGGGCAGCGTAAAAGGGGTTTGGGAGAGTGGCACTGAGGGTTCAACACCTGAAGAGACCATGTCCCTCATTTATGCCCCTGTGTTAGATATTTCCCGGACTTCTGCTAGTCCTTCACTAGGACATGGACAAGGGTGAAGTGAGCCAACCACTCGACTCAACAATGACTTACCATCAAAGCTTATATATGTCCTGGACTATGTAATAGTTAATGAGATTTCCAACTATTAAAGATGAGCCCGAGAGGTTGGAGATAACGTGATCCTGGGATACTCACGAATATTTCCATAGTGAATCCGTGAAAGAGATAATGGTCTTTGGATTCCTAGAGCTATTCCTGGATGTCTCCATGGTGAATTATGGACAGGATTCTTGTAGGATTCTTTGTTGAGGAGGAGAAAGAAATGCTTAACTAATGGACAGAACACGCAGCTTCTTAAGCCTCCTGGGGTGGTCTGGAGGAATGTTCCTCATCCCCCTAGAATTGCTTTAAGCTTAACTGCAGCTTGGTGGGTCCAGATGAGCCCCTCCTCCCATGAACCCCCAGATGAGATCTCTAGAATCATACATGAATATCTATGATGAGGGTGGCTGGCTACACACAACATATCCATCACAGGACACTCAAAATGGATGCCCTTCTAGCTGGTATTCCCTTGCATTTTGTCAGAATGTTCAAATGAACAGCAATATCATTAGTGGTAGCTGGACGGGCATATGTGGTGACATCACAGGGAGGGAGAACAGTGCCACCCACAGCACAGGGAGGGAGAACAGTGCCACCCACAGCACAGGGAGGGAGAACAGTGCCACCCACAGCACAGGGAGGGAGAACAGTGCCACCCACAGCACAGGGAGGGAGAACAGTGCCACCCACAGCACAGGGAGGGAGAACAATGCCACAGGGAAGGTGAACAGTTCCACCCACAGCACAGGGAGGGAGAACAGTGCCACCCACAGCACAGGGAGGGAGAACAGTACCACCCACAGCACAGGGAGAGAGAGCAGTGCCACCCACAGCACAGGGAGGGAGAACAGTGCCACCCACAGCACAGGGAGGGAGAACAGTGCCACCCACAGCACAGGGAGGGAGAACAGTGCCACCCACAGCACAGGGAGGGAGAACAGTGCCACCCACAGCACAGGGAGAGAGAACAGTGCCACCCATAGCACAGGGAGAGAGAGAGAACAGTGCCACCCACAGCACAGGGAGGGAGAACAGTGCCACCCACAGCACAGGGAAGGTGAACAGTGCCACCCACAGCACAGGGAAGGAGACCAGTGCTACCCACAGCACAGGGAGGGAGAACAGTGCCACCCACAGCACACAATGCCACCCACAGCACAGGGAGAGAGAACAGTGCCACCCACAGCACAGGGAGGGAGAACAGTGCCACCGGAGGGAGACCAGTGCCACCCATAGCACAGGGAGGGAGAACAGTGGCACAGGGAGAGAGAACAGTGCCACCCACAGCACAGGGAGAGAGAGAACAGTGCTCCTACAGCATAGGGAGGGAGACCAGTGCCACACACAGCACAGGGAGGGAGAACAGTACCACCCACGCAGGGAGAGAGAGAACAGTGCCACCCACACACAGTGCACTTATAGCTATTGGTTCCAACCATACACCAAACAATACATGCACAGCAGCTAGTAGCACAGACCCACAGACCACAACCATTAGTACACACACAGGTCCATTAGGTGAAGTGAATTATCCAAACGACACCAAGATGTAAGACAACCTCGACTGCCGTGGGACACTGGAATACCATTACGCATGGAAACATCACTTAGCCATTTGTATAGTCGAAGTTTCTAGTTGCTTCCTGTTGTGAAGATCATTAGCATGCAGGAAGTTATTCAGAGGGGGAATATTTAATGAAGGGGGGTGGGGGGAGCACAGGGTTAAAATTTCACAATTATGTCACAGGAAGTAGGTTGTGGGGAGTCTGCGTGGAAGCTCAGAAAGTATATCGTCTCTGAAAACCTTAGAATGGCCGAGACGATAACTTTGCATCCTTCGATGTGAACAGGACTTGTTATTTGAACTGTATATGATGCGCAGCTTTTAAAACCAATGTTATTGAAGATTGACAGGATATTATTTCATGGGCATGCCCGTAGGACCTAGGGGGAAGGATGGTTCCCTCAAACATCTCTTCTGGGAAGACAAAAAAAACATGATGCACTGCCTAGGATCACACCTCTGCCATTTCTTTCTAAATAGTGGACTATCCAGAGATGAATCAGTCGTCCAAACAGATCAGCAGTTTTGCTGCTGCAGTTCACCGGTACAGGCAAAACTAGTAATAAGTGTGTGCCTAACTAGTTTTAAGTGCGTGCCTAACTAGTAATAAGTGCGTGTCTAACTAGTAATAAGTGTGTATCTAACTAGTAATAAGTGCATGCCTAACTAGTAATAAGTGTGTGCCTAACTAGTAATAAGTGTGTGCCTAACTAGTAATAAGTGCGTGCCTAACTAGTAATAAGTGTGTGCCTAACTAGTAATAAGTGCCTGCCTAACTAGTAATAAGTGCGTGCCTAACTAGTAATAAGTGTGTGCCTAACTAGTAATAAGTGCGTGCCTAACTAGTAATAAGTGCCTGCCTAACTAGTAATAAGTGTGTGCCTAACTAGTAATAAGTGCGTGCCTAACTAGTAATAAGTGCGTGCCTAACTAGTAATAAGTGCGTGCCTAACTAGTAATAAGTGCGTGCCTAACTAGTAATAAGTGTGTGCCTAACTAGTAATAAGTGTGTGCCTAACTAGTAATAAGTGTGTGCCTAACTAGTAATAAGTGCGTGCCTAACTAGTAATAAGTGCGTGCCTAACTAGTAATAAGTGTGTGCCTAACTAGTAATAAGTGCCTGCCTAACTAGTAATAAGTGCGTGCCTAACTAGTAATAAGTGCGTGCCTAACTAGTAATAAGTGTGTGCCTAACTAGTAATAAGTGTGTGCCTAACTAGTAATAAGTGCCTGCCTAACTAGTAATAAGTGTGTGCCTAACTAGTAATAAGTGTGTGCCTAACTAGTAATAAGTGTGTGCCTAACTAGTAATAAGTGTGTGCCTAACTAGTAATAAGTGTGTGCCTAACTAGTAATAAGTGCGTGCCTAACTAGTAATAAGTGCCTGCCTAACTAGTAATAAGTGTGTGCCTAACTAGTAATAAGTGCCTGCCTAACTAGTAATAAGTGCCTGCCTAACTAGTAATAAGTGTGCATGCCTAACTAGTAATAAGTGCCTGCCTAACTAGTAATAAGTGTGTGCCTAACTAGTAATAAGTGCCTGCCTAACTAGTAATAAGTGTGTGCCTAACTAGTAACAAGTGCCTGCCTAACTAGTAATAAGTGCGTGCCTAACTAGTAATAAGTGTGTGCCTAACTAGTAATAAGTGTGTGCCTAACTAGTAATAAGTACGTGCCTAACTAGTAATAAGTGCGTGCCTAACTAGTAATAAGTGCGTGCCTAACTAGTAATAAGTGCCTGCCTAACTAGTAATAAGTGTGTGCCTAACTAGTAATAAGTGTGTGCCTAACTAGTAATAAGTGTGTGCCTAACTAGTAATAAGTGCCTGCCTAACTAGTAATAAGTGTGTGCCTAACTAGTAATAAGTGCGTGCCTAACTAGTAATAAGTGCGTGCCTAACTAGTAATAAGTGCGTGCCTAACTAGTAATAAGTGTGTGCCTAACTAGTAATAAGTGTGTGCCTAACTAGTAATAAGTGTGTGCCTAACTAGTAATAAGTGCGTGCCTAACTAGTAATAAGTGTGTGCCTAACTAGTAATAAGTGTGTGCCTAACTAGTAATAAGTGTGTGTCTAACTGCGTGCCTAACTAGTAATAAGTGTGTGCCTAACTAGTAATAAGTGCCTGCCTAACTAGTAATAAGTGCCTGCCTAACTAGTAATAAGTGCCTGCCTAACTAGTAATAAGTGCGTGCCTAACTAGTAATAAGTGCGTGTCTAACTAGTAATAAGTGCGTGCCTAACTAGTAATAAGTGTGTGCCTAACTAGTAATAAGTGCGTGCCTAACTAGTAATAAGTGTGTGCCTAACTAGTAATAAGTGTGTGCCTAACTAGTAATAAGTGTGTGCCTAACTAGTAATAAGTGCGTGCCTAACTAGTAATAAGTGCGTGCCTAACTAGTAATAAGTGTGTGCCTAACTAGTAATAAGTGTGTGCCTAACTAGTAATAAGTGTGTGCCTAACTAGTAATAAGTGTGTGCCTAACTAGTAATAAGTGCGTGCCTAACTAGTAATAAGTGCCTGCCTAACTAGTAATAAGTGTCTGCCTAACTAGTAATAAGTGTGTGCCTAACTAGTAATAAGTGCGTGCCTAACTAGTAATAAGTGTGTGCCTAACTAGTAATAAGTGTGTGCCTAACTAGTAATAAGTGCCTGCCTAACTAGTAATAAGTGCGTGCCTAACTAGTAATAAGTGTGTGCCTAACTAGTAATAAGTGCGTGTCTAACTAGTAATAAGTGTGTGTCTAACTAGTAATAAGTGTGTGCCTAACTAGTAATAAGTGCCTGCCTAACTAGTAATAAGTGTGTGCCTAACTAGTAATAAGTGCGTGCCTAACTAGTAATAAGTGTGTGCCTAACTAGTAATAAGTGCCTGCCTAACTAGTAATAAGTGTGTGCCTAACTAGTAATAAGTGCCTGCCTAACTAGTAATAAGTGCCTGCCTAACTAGTAATAAGTGTGTGCCTAACTAGTAATAAGTGCCTGCCTAACTAGTAATAAGTGCCTGCCTAACTAGTAATAAGTGCCTGCCTAACTAGTAATAAGTGTGTGCCTAACTAGTAATAAGTGCGTGCCTAACTAGTAATAAGTGTGTGCCTAACTAGTAATAAGTGTGTGCCTAACTAGTAATAAGTGTGTGCCTAACTAGTAATAAGTGCGTGCCTAACTAGTAATAAGTGTGTGCCTAACTAGTAATAAGTGCCTGCCTAACTAGTAATAAGTGCGTGCCTAACTAGTAATAAGTGTGTGCCTAACTAGTAATAAGTGCGTGCCTAACTAGTAATAAGTGTGTGCCTAACTAGTAATAAGTGTGTGCCTAACTAGTAATAAGTGCGTGCCTAACTAGTAATAAGTGTGTGCCTAACTAGTAATAAGTGCCTGCCTAACTAGTAATAAGTGCGTGCCTAACTAGTAATAAGTGCGTGCCTAACTAGTAATAAGTGTGTGCCTAACTAGTAATAAGTGTGTGCCTAACTAGTAATAAGTGTGTGCCTAACTAGTAATAAGTGCGTGCCTAACTAGTAATAAGTGCATGCCTAACTAGTAATAAGTGCGTGCCTAACTAGTAATAAGTGTGTGCCTAACTAGTAATAAGTGTGTGCCTAACTAGTAATAAGTGCATGCCTAACTAGTAATAAGTGTGTGCCTAACTAGTAATAAGTGTGTGCCTAACTAGTAATAAGTGTGTGCCTAACTAGTAATAAGTGCATGCCTAACTAGTAATAAGTGTGTGCCTAACTAGTAATAAGTGCGTGCCTAACTAGTAATAAGTGTGTGCCTAACTAGTAATAAGTGTGTGCCTAACTAGTAATAAGTGTGTGCCTAACTAGTAATAAGTGCATGCCTAACTAGTAATAAGTGTGTGCCTAACTAGTAATAAGTGCGTGCCTAACTAGTAATAAGTGTGTGCCTAACTAGTAATAAGTGTGTGCATAACTAGTAATAAGTGCCTGCCTAACTAGTAATAAGTGCCTGCCTAACTAGTAATAAGTGTGTGCCTAACTAGTAATAAGTGCCTGCCTAACTAGTAATAAGTGCGTGCCTAACTAGTAATAAGTGTGTGCCTAACTAGTAATAAGTGTGTGCCTAACTAGTAATAAGTGTGTGCCTAACTAGTAATAAGTGTGTGCCTAACTAGTAATAAGTGCGTGCCTAACTAGTAATAAGTGCCTGCCTAACTAGTAATAAGTGCCTGCCTAACTAGTAATAAGTGTGTGCCTAACTAGTAATAAGTGCGTGCCTAACTAGTAATAAGTGTGTGCCTAACTAGTAATAAGTGCGTGCCTAACTAGTAATAAGTGCATGCCTAACTAGTAATAAGTGTGTGCCTAACTAGTAATAAGTGTGTGCCTAACTAGTAATAAGTGCGTGCCTAACTAGTAATAAGTGTGTGCCTAACTAGTAATAAGTGTGTGCCTAACTAGTAATAAGTGCCTGCCTAACTAGTAATAAGTGCCTGCCTAACTAGTAATAAGTGTGTGCCTAACTAGTAATAAGTGTGTGCCTAACTAGTAATAAGTGCCTGCCTAATTAGTAATAAGTGTGTGCCTAACTAGTAATAAGTGTGTGCCTAACTAGTAATAAGTGTGTGCCTAACTAGTAATAAGTGTGTGCCTAACTAGTAATAAGTGTGTGCCTAACTAGTAATAAGTGCGTGCCTAACTAGTAATAAGTGCCTGCCTAACTAGTAATAAGTGTGTGCCTAACTAGTAATAAGTGCCTGCCTAACTAGTAATAAGTGCCTGCCTAACTAGTAATAAGTGTGCATGCCTAACTAGTAATAAGTGCCTGCCTAACTAGTAATAAGTGTGTGCCTAACTAGTAATAAGTGCCTGCCTAACTAGTAATAAGTGTGTGCCTAACTAGTAACAAGTGCCTGCCTAACTAGTAATAAGTGCGTGCCTAACTAGTAATAAGTGTGTGCCTAACTAGTAATAAGTGTGTGCCTAACTAGTAATAAGTACGTGCCTAACTAGTAATAAGTGCGTGCCTAACTAGTAATAAGTGCGTGCCTAACTAGTAATAAGTGCCTGCCTAACTAGTAATAAGTGTGTGCCTAACTAGTAATAAGTGTGTGCCTAACTAGTAATAAGTGTGTGCCTAACTAGTAATAAGTGCGTGCCTAACTAGTAATAAGTGTCTGCCTAACTAGTAATAAGTGCCTGCCTAACTAGTAATAAGTGTGTGCCTAACTAGTAATAAGTGTGTGCCTAACTAGTAATAAGTGTGTGCCTAACTAGTAATAAGTGCGTGCCTAACTAGTAATAAGTGTGTGCCTAACTAGTAATAAGTGCGTGCCTAACTAGTAATAAGTGCATGCCTAACTAGTAATAAGTGTGTGCCTAACTAGTAATAAGTGTGTGCCTAACTAGTAATAAGTGTGTGCCTAACTAGTAATAAGTGCCTGCCTAACTAGTAATAAGTGCCTGCCTAACTAGTAATAAGTGTGTGCCTAACTAGTAATAAGTGTGTGCCTAACTAGTAATAAGTGTGTGCCTAACTAGTAATAAGTGTGTGCCTAACTAGTAATAAGTGCGTGCCTAACTAGTAATAAGTGCGTGCCTAACTAGTAATAAGTGTGTGCCTAACTAGTAATAAGTGTGTGCCTAACTAGTAATAAGTGCGTGCCTAACTAGTAATAAGTGTCTGCCTAACTAGTAATAAGTGCCTGCCTAACTAGTAATAAGTGTGTGCCTAACTAGTAATAAGTGTGTGCCTAACTAGTAATAAGTGTGTGCCTAACTAGTAATAAGTGTGTGCCTAACTAGTAATAAGTGTGTGCCTAACTAGTAATAAGTGCGTGCCTAACTAGTAATAAGTGCATGCCTAACTAGTAATAAGTGTGTGCCTAACTAGTAATAAGTGCCTGCCTAACTAGTAATAAGTGTGTGCCTAACTAGTAATAAGTGTGTGCCTAACTAGTAATAAGTGTGTGCCTAACTAGTAATAAGTGCGTGCCTAACTAGTAATAAGTGCGTGCCTAAGTAGTAATAAGTGCGTGCCTAACTAGTAATAAGTGTGTGCCTAACTAGTAATAAGTGCGTGCCTAACTAGTAATAAGTGTGTGCCTAACTAGTAATAAGTGCGTGCCTAACTAGTAATAAGTGTGTGCCTAACTAGTAATAAGTGCGTGCCTAACTAGTAATAAGTGTGTGCCTAACTAGTAATAAGTGTGTGCCTAACTAGTAATAAGTGTGTGCCTAACTAGTAATAAGTGTGTGCCTAACTAGTAATAAGTGTGTGCCTAACTAGTAATAAGTGTGTGCCTAACTAGTAATAAGTGCCTGCCTAACTAGTAATAAGTGTGTGCCTAACTAGTAATAAGTGTGTGCCTAACTAGTAATAAGTGCGTGCCTAACTAGTAATAAGTGCGTGCCTAACTAGTAATAAGTGTGTGCCTAACTAGTAATAAGTGCGTGCCTAACTAGTAATAAGTGCGTGCCTAACTAGTAATAAGTGTGTGCCTAACTAGTAATAAGTGTGTGCCTAACTAGTAATAAGTGTGTGCCTAACTAGTAATAAGTGCCTGCCTAACTAGTAATAAGTGCCTGCCTAACTAGTAATAAGTGTGTGCCTAACTAGTAATAAGTGCGTGCCTAACTAGTAATAAGTGCGTGCCTAACTAGTAATAAGTGTGTGCCTAACTAGTAATAAGTGTGTGCCTAACTAGTAATAAGTGCGTGCCTAACTAGTAATAAGTGCATGCCTAACTAGTAATAAGTGCGTGCCTAACTAGTAATAAGTGTGTGCCTAACTAGTAATAAGTGCGTGCCTAACTAGTAATAAGTGCGTGCCTAACTAGTAATAAGTGTGTGCCTAACTAGTAATAAGTGCGTGCCTAACTAGTAATAAGTGTGTGCCTAACTAGTAATAAGTGTGTGCCTAACTAGTAATAAGTGTGTGCCTAACTAGTAATAAGTGTGTGCCTAACTAGTAATAAGTGCGTGCCTAACTAGTAATAAGTGTGTGCCTAACTAGTAATAAGTGTGTGCCTAACTAGTAATAAGTGCGTGCCTAACTAGTAATAAGTGCGTGCCTAACTAGTAATAAGTGTGTGCCTAACTAGTAATAAGTGCGTGCCTAACTAGTAATAAGTGTGTGCCTAACTAGTAATAAGTGTGTGCCTAACTAGTAATAAGTGCGTGCCTAACTAGTAATAAGTGTGTGCCTAACTAGTAATAAGTGTGTGCCTAACTAGTAATAAGTGTGTGCCTAACTAGTAATAAGTGTGTGCCTAACTAGTAATAAGTGCCTGCCTAACTAGTAATAAGTGCGTGCCTAACTAGTAATAAGTGTGTGCCTAACTAGTAATAAGTGCGTGCCTAACTAGTAATAAGTGCCTGCCTAACTAGTAATAAGTGCGTACCTAACTAGTAATAAGTGTGTGCCTAACTAGTAATAAGTGCCTGCCTAACTAGTAATAAGTGCGTGCCTAACTAGTAATAAGTGTGTGCCTAACTAGTAATAAGTGCGTGCCTAACTAGTAATAAGTGCGTGCCTAACTAGTAATAAGTGCGTGCCTAACTAGTAATAAGTGTGTGCCTAACTAGTAATAAGTGTGTGCCTAACTAGTAATAAGTGTGTGCCTAACTAGTAATAAGTGTGTGCCTAACTAGTAATAAGTGTGTGCCTAACTAGTAATAAGTGTGTGCCTAACTAGTAATAAGTGCCTGCCTAACTAGTAATAAGTGTGTGCCTAACTAGTAATAAGTGCCTGCCTAACTAGTAATAAGTGTGTGCCTAACTAGTAATAAGTGTGTGCCTAACTAGTAATAAGTGTGTGCCTAACTAGTAATAAGTGCGTGCCTAACTAGTAATAAGTGTGTGCCTAACTAGTAATAAGTGTGTGCCTAACTAGTAATAAGTGCCTGCCTAACTAGTAATAAGTGTGTGCCTAACTAGTAATAAGTGTGTGCCTAACTAGTAATAAGTGCCTGCCTAACTAGTAATAAGTGCCTGCCTAACTAGTAATAAGTGTGTGCCTAACTAGTAATAAGTGTGTGCCTAACTAGTAATAAGTGTGTGCCTAACTAGTAATAAGTGCCTGCCTAACTAGTAATAAGTGTGTGCCTAACTAGTAATAAGTGCGTGCCTAACTAGTAATAAGTGTGTGCCTAACTAGTAATAAGTGCGTGCCTAACTAGTAATAAGTGCGTGCCTAACTAGTAATAAGTGCCTGCCTAACTAGTAATAAGTGCGTGCCTAACTAGTAATAAGTGTGCCTAACTAGTAATAAGTGTGTGCCTAACTAGTAATAAGTGCGTGCCTAACTAGTAATAAGTGTGTGCCTAACTAGTAATAAGTGTGTGCCTAACTAGTAATAAGTGCGTGCCTAACTAGTAATAAGTGCCTGCCTAACTAGTAATAAGTGTGTGCCTAACTAGTAATAAGTGCCTGCCTAACTAGTAATAAGTGCCTGCCTAACTAGTAATAAGTGCCTGCCTAACTAGTAATAAGTGTGTGCCTAACTAGTAATAAGTGTGTGCCTAACTAGTAATAAGTGTGTGCCTAACTAGTAATAAGTGTGTGCCTAACTAGTAATAAGTGTGTGCCTAACTAGTAATAAGTGCGTGCCTAACTAGTAATAAGTGCGTGCATAACTAGTAATAAGTGCGTGCCTAACTAGTAATAAGTGTGTGCCTAACTAGTAATAAGTGCGTGCCTAACTAGTAATAAGTGCGTGCCTAACTAGTAATAAGTGCGTGCAAGGTTATCTGAATACACCACTCGTGGTATGGAAAGGTTATAACTGGAGGAAATAACAGTACAGTTATAACTTTTCCATACCATGAAGCTAGCTATACCTCACCATGAAGCTGGCTATACCTCACCATGAAGCTGGCTAATCCTCACCATGAAGCTAGCTAGCTATACTACACCATGAAGCTGGCTAATCCTCACCATGAAGCTAGCTACACCACACCATGAAGCTAGCTATACTTCACCATGAAGCTAGCTACACCTCACCATGAAGCTAGCTAGCTATACCTCACCATGAAGCTAGCTATACCTCACCATGAAGCTGGCTAATCCTCACCATGAAGCTAGCTATACTTCACCATGAAGCTGGCTAATCCTCACCATGAAGCTAGCTATACTTCACCATGAAGCTAGCTACACCTCACCATGAAGCTAGCTATACTACACCATGAAGCTGGCTGTCCCACACCATGAAGCTAGCTATACTTCACCATGAAGCTAGCTATACTTCACCATGAAGCTAGCTACACCTCACCATGAAGCTAGCTATACCTCACCATGAAGCTAGCTACACCTCACCATGAAGCTAGCTAGCTATACTACACCATGAAGCTGGCTGTCCCACACCATGAAGCTAGCTACACCTCACCATGAAGCTAGCTATACCTCACCATGAAGCTAGCTACACCTCACCATGAAGCTAGCTAGCTATACTACACCATGAAGCTGGCTGTCCCACACCATGAAGCTAGCTATATCTCACCATGAAGCTGGCTATACCTCACCATGAAGCTAGCTATACTACACCATGAAGCTGGCTGTCCCACACCATGAAGCTGGCTGTCCCACACCATGAAGCTAGCTATACCTCACCATGAAGCTAGCTATACTTCACCATGAAGCTAGCTATACCTCACCATGAAGCTAGCTATACCTCACCATGAAGCTGGCTGTCCCACACCATGAAGCTAGCTAGCTATACTTCACCATGAAGCTAGCTATACCTCACCATGAAGCTAGCTATACCTCACCATGAAGCTAGCTATACTACACCATGAAGCTGGCTGTCCCACACCATGAAGCTAGCTATACCTCACCATGAAGCTAGCTATACTACACCATGAAGCTGGCTGTCCCACACCATGAAGCTAGCTATACCTCACCATGAAGCTAGCTATACTACACTATGAAGCTGGCTGTCCCACACCATGAAGCTAGCTATACTTCACCATGAAGCTAGCTACATCTCACCATGAAGCTAGGCGTAGCTATACCTCACCATGAAGCTAGCTAGCTATACCTCACCATGAAGCTAGCTATACCTCACCATGAAACTAGCTATACCTCACCATGAAGCTGGCTAATCCTCACCATGAAGATAGCTATACCTCACCATGAAGCTAGCTATACTTCACCATGAAGCTGGCTGTCCCACACCATGAAGCTAGCTATATCTCACCATGAAGCTAGCTATACCTCACCATGAAGCTAGCTATACTTCACCATGAAGCTGGCTGTCCCACACCATGAAGCTAGCTATATCTCACCATGAAGATAGCTATACCTCACCATGAAGCTAGCTATACTTCACCATGAAGCTGGCTGTCCCACACCATGAAGCTAGCTATACCTCACCATGAAGCTGGCTAATCCTCACCATGAAGCTAGCTATACTTCACCATGAAGCTAGCTACACCCTCACCATGAAGCTGGCTATACTTCACCATGAAGCTGGCTATACTTCACCATGAAGCTGGCTACACCTCACCATGAAGCTGGCTATATCTCACCATGAAGCTAGCTACACCCTCACCATGAAGCTGGCTATACCTCACCATGAAGCTGGCTAATCCTCACCATGAAGCTGGCTAATCCTCACCATGAAGCTAGCTATACTTTACCATGAAGCTGGCTAATCCTCACCATGAAGCTGGCTAATCCTCACCATGAAGCTGGCTGTCCCACACCATGAACCTGACCACGCTTCATACCCCACATTTAAAACTACACAATTTCTTCGGTAATCCTCTTTCGATATGTAGAAGGATTCCAAAAATACAGACATACGAATTAGCGAACATTCACCATGCTCTCACCAATTAGGGGGAGGAATGGGAAAACATGGATCTGACTGGGCCTCTCTATCCCTAGAATGGCCACTTCACCATGGGAGCATGATGGAGCTATTGGGGTTAATCATGGGGATTTAATTGTCAATCTTCCTCCCACATGATTCAGCCCTGCCAGCTTTTACCTCCACCACAGCCCTTGAGTCTGAAACAAGACACCAAGTGTGGTGGGCAACATTTGTTG
Source organism: Cladorhizidae sp. MBARI D1340-BT2 (assembly GCA_028752905.1). Classification (NCBI taxonomy): domain Eukaryota; kingdom Metazoa; phylum Porifera; class Demospongiae; order Poecilosclerida; family Cladorhizidae; species Cladorhizidae sp. MBARI D1340-BT2. The sequence goes on from JAQNBH010000009.1 coordinate 19,641,773, forward strand.
CGCTGGTTGAATATGACTAGAGGTGTTAGGAGTATAAAGCAACCCAAACTAGCACAAACGATGCTGCTAATCTATCAGTACGTAAATGTGTTTCACGAACAAGTGCTAAATATTCAATGTTCATTGTGCAGATGTCAGCAAGGTGTGTAGGTGCTGATCTCTGAGCCTATGTACAGGACTAGCTAGAAGGGATGGTGGACTCTAGACCTGTAGCAGAGCACTGTCCAGAGAGGGTTGTACTTACGAGATGTTGCGTCTATAAGTCTATCTGGTCCTCAGCAAGGGGGCAAGAAATACTGACTCCCGAGCAAGAGGAGCATGACCGATGTTTCAAGTGAAGACTAAAGCAGGTACTTAACAACAATTAGGAGCTTGACTGTGATTAGTTAAAGTATCAGCTAAGAGGCTAGCCCCCCAAGCTATATGTACCCCCTCCCACACCCCTCCCCCACCCCCCTCCAGGCTATCCCTCCAGCTATATGTACCCCACCCCCCTCCCCCATGTGACCCTGCTGAATGTGTTGGCAATCTCAATGTCAAGTTTCCTTCTCGGCTCCTCCCTGAAATGCATTGCTGCTCAAACACCATGAGCCTCCATCTCTGTATCAACAGAAAGCTTTACTAGCTAATTTGTGAACATTTCTAAAGATTCTAGGATCCACAGAAAGACTTCCTGTGCTCTGCGCAGCAATGGTTCAACGGCGTGATGTCCCCCACTTCTCTGGGTTATCACAGTGCTGTGATGTATTGGATGATGTCATCGTAATAATATGCAATCACCTGTCCCAGCTCAAGATGTCCTTCAAAAAGCGATTCACATGTCTAACTGATTCTTCCTTTCCATCATGGTATGTGCAGCGTGTGATCTTATTGATGTAGCAGCAGAGCTTTGGAGGAGTCATCAGAGCTTCAGGAGGGGCTAGTGGAGCTTCAGGAGGAGCTAGTGGAGCTTCAGGAGGAGCTAGTGGAGCTTCAGGAGGAGCTAGTGGAGCTTCAGGAGGAGCTAGTGGAGCTTCAGGAGGAGCTAGTGGAGCTTCAGGAGGAGCTAGTGGAGCTTCAGGAGGAACTAGCAGAGCTTCAGGAGGAGCTAGTGGAGCTTCAGGAGGAGCTAGTGGAGCTTCAGGAGGAGCTAGCGGAGCTTCAGGAGGAGCTAGCGGAGCTTCAGGAGGAACTAGCAGAGCTTCAGGAGGAGCTAGTGGAGCTTCAGGAGGAGCTAGTGGAGCTTCAGGAGGAGCTAGTGGAGCTTCAGGAGGAACTAGTGGAGCTTCAGGAGGAGCTAGTGGAGCTTCAGGAGGAGCTAGTGGAGCTTCAGGAGGAGCTAGTGGAGCTTCAGGAGGAGCTAGTGGAGCTTCAGGAGGAACTAGTGGAGCTTCAGGAGGAGCTAGTGGAGCTTCAGGAGGAGCTAGCAGAGCTTCAGGAGGAGCTAGTGGAGCTTCAGGAGGAGCTAGCGGAGCTTCAGGAGGAGCTAGTGGAGCTTCAAGAGGAGGTTCGGAATGATGGACCTGTCAAAGTATTGCATCACGTCATGGGTACTTCCATGAGGGTCTCTGCATGCAAATATCCTTTACAAGCCAAAACTGCATGGAAATTTGCTCAACCATTTCCATAATCATATCTCGTTGAAGTGGATTTAGTGCAGTTGTTGATTTGTTATCCTAAACAAGCTTCACATCAGAAAACGAGGAGATTTGCGTGACATTGACCAAATTACAGCCTCACTGCAAACAACTGCAGGCCAACATCTGCCACAAGACTCTCGCTGACAATTATTTGTTATATCTGTCCTGTAACATTTAGTGTAATTGCCTACATTAAATAAATTATTATGATACAAGACCGTGTGGCATTAATCATATAAACTCAGTTATAAATGTCATCTTTTGCATGATTTGATCTAATATATATATAAGGGGGACATTTCCACACCGGGTTAAAAAAAAATTGGGGGGGGGGGGGGGGGGGAGGTGACTGGTCTAGACTAGAATTTGTGGTAGATTATGAATATCATTACAGAACTTCCTTTAGTATACTAGACACTGCCTTTAGTATACTAGACACTTGCTTTAGTATACTAGACACTGCCGTTAGTATACTAGACACTTCCTTCTGTATACTAGGCACCCTTGCCATGAAATGATTATGTGACAAGCATTGTGACTAACACGTGACTAACACGCTAGTGCCATCTTCATAATGCCAAGACAGGAAATTTGAACCAAAAAATGGTGGAAACGTTTTGGAAACATTTGGTTAAGCATATAATTATGATTAAAAAAGTTAATTACTTATGTTGGTTACTTATGTCGGTAGCTGAAGTCATCATTCTAACTCCGATACCAACATTTAACAACCTTCATTCAATGCCACACAAGACAGGAAATTTGAACCAAAAAATGGTGGAAACGTTTTGGAAACATTTGGTTAAGCATATAATTATGATAAAAAAAGTGAATTACTTATGTTGGTTACTTATGTCGGTAGCTGAAGTCATCATTCTAACTCCGATACCAACATTTAACAACCTTCATTCAAAGAAGGTCAGGATAGTAACCATGGTAAGACGAGGCAGCCAGAGTAGAGGTGATCCTCAGAATTCGAAGCCAGCACTCTACACACATGTATAAAATGGCTAATCAAATTAATTAATGCTTTGTTAATTTTATTTTTCCTGCCTGATCAATAGCATCCTTCAAAGATCATTGGCTAATGCTGATATGCCATCTATCCTCAAGCCTTCCGGTCTGAATGAAGTTAACAGAGAGCAGCTGGATGGTGTCATTGCAGCCCTGTAGAGGTGTGGCCAATCACTTGTGTTGGACGTCACCTGTCCAGACACTATTTGCTGGCTCACACTTACCACCAGCCCTGTGAAGCCAGGGAAGTGGCTGCAGTGGCAGAGAAGAGCACACTTACCACCAGCCCCTATGAAGCCAGGGAAGTGGCTGCAGTGGTGGCAGAGAAGAGCACACTTACCACCAGCCCCAGTGAAGCCAGGGAAGTGGCTGCAGTGGCAGAGAAGAGCACACTTACCACCAGCCCCTGTGAAGCCAGGGAAGTGGCTGCAGTGGCAGAGAAGAGCACACTTACCACCAGCCCCTGTGAAGCCAGGGAAGTGGCTGCAGTGGCAGAGAAGAGCACACTTACCACCAGTCCCTGTGAAGCCAGGGAAGTGGCTGCAGTGGCAGAGAAGAGCACACTTACCACCAGTCCCTGTGAAGCCAGGGAAGTGGCTGCAGTGGCAGAGAAGAGTACACTAATTACCAGCCCCTATGAAGCCAGGGAAGTGGCTGCAGTGGTAGAGAAGAGCAAGAAAGCCAAGTGTATCACATCTCTAGGTCTCATCACTTCAGTCAAGACACTGTGGTGCTATCGGGGAAAAAGCTTTGGACTTTATCTCTGGAGTTGGACGCTGTATTAAGGCAGTAGTTGATGAGCCATAAGCCAGTGGCTAACTCCTGAAGATCACAGAGGGTTCTGCGGGCCATTAGGGCAGTAGCTGAGGAGCCATAAGCCAGTGGCTTCCTCCTAGAGAGTCTAAGAACATTCACAATTCAGAGTTCTTTTTATTCAGAGTTCTTTTTCACCCAACAGTGGGTTAGATAAAGGGTTAGTTCAAAGTTCTTTCCCACCAAATGCTAGCTAGGGCTAATTCAAATATTAACCCATATGTCTAGACCTAGAATTGAAGATGGGAAGTGATTTGAACTTTGATGAACGATATCTGGATTGTCCGGCGCCACTGGTCCACCGTGCTTTAATTAAGGATAAAACTAGGCCATAGCTACACAGGTTTAACTCGGTTCCTCCCCACGCCTTCAGCGATGTCATAGAAAAGGAAGTGCTTATGAATCATTTGACACACCTTTTGCATTTTTATAATTAGTCAAGCCAACCAATCAGTATCCAGCGTGCCATACGTGGCAAGAGGGGAAGATCTATTGTAAAATGGAAGTCTCTATTCCTCTACCTCTTCTCTCGCAGCATTAAGTGCTGGTGGGTACCTGCCTTTGACATAATATAGTCTCACCAGAAAGACTATTTTGAACACACGAAACTTGTTGTGAAGTGTAAGACTCGCAGACCAGAAAGAGACCACTTGAGATAAAATTGTCCTATGACCAAGATTTCACCAGGATTTCACAGGTTTGGGTCAGAATCTCGACGCCACAATCTGATTGGTCAACATGATACTTGAGCACAGAGTCTTGCATAAAAGATAAGAACGTCAACTAGGTTCTGAGCAAGCTATTAGCCCTAGCTCACTCCAGGACTATATTCTGAGCATGCCATTAACCACACCCACTCCATGACTGCTACTGCCATTAACCACACCCACTCCATGACTGCTACTGCCATTAACCACACCCACTCCATGACTGCTACTATCTATTCACCATTAAAAAAGAAGAAAAAAGTTTGCACTTAGTGAAAATCTAAACAAGCTCGAATAATTCAGCCATGACCTAGCCAAGCTTAGAAATCAAATTCATCCCAGTAAAACATAGGATCCCCTTCCACCCACACACACAGTCCTGCAATCAATCAAGAAGAAGATAACTAGAGGGCTAATATTGGTAGTTGCAGGTGCTGACATTGACCTCAGCTTATCTGAGAAGGATTCCAGTGAGACAAATGTCAACACTGACTTCAGAGAGAGAAGTTTGAACTATGGAGATTCTCTGCTTGCTTAGAGCCCCAGCTTCTTGTCACATGAATACCAGAACTTAATGCAAAGCTGTCCATGAATATATAGAATCAAACCCTGCAATGACATAACAGACACTCCACCAGGAAGACTCTGATTTATGTAGTCTAACAAGACTAGGGTTTACCTCACAGAAACCAATTAAGCTAGCCTACGAACATAATCCAAAGAAAGAAAGCTGAAGAATGGCTTACAGCAACTAAATCAAAATCTGTGGGGTTAGGATTTATTGGTGTGAAATGATACAGTGAATAAATAATGCACACCCATTGACATTTATAACAGAATAAAATGAATACTTGCACTTGCTTATGCGTTGCTTTTAAATTGGAGCAAAGAAGGAGCTGGTCTCTCAAGCCAGGCTTTTAGAAAGAGCTGGTCTCTCGAGCCAGGCTGGCCTCTCAAGCCAGGCTTAGAAGGAGCTGGTCTCTCAAGCCAAGCTTAGAAGAAGTTAGTCTCTTGAGCCAGGCTTAGAAGGAGCTAATCTCTTGAGCCGGGCTTAGAAGGAGCTAGTCTCTTGAGCCGGGCTTAGAAGAAGTTAGTCTCTCGAGCCAGGCTAAGAAGAAGTTAGTCTCTCGAGCCAGGCTTAGAAGAAGTTAGTCTCTTGAGCCAGGCTTAGAAGGAGCTAATCTAGCTATCGATGGCCTATCAAGCATGCATGGAGACTGCCTCCTAAAGCATGTTCACCTACTACAAGGGTTGTCTAGATCCAATAGAAGGAGCTAGTCTCTCAAGCCGAGTTTAGAAGGAGCTATCGATGGCCTATCAAGCACACATGCAGACTGCCTCCATCTTCCAAAGCATGCTCACCTACTACAAGGGTTGTCTACAAAATCCTTTGAACACCATCGGTGAAAAGCTTTGTTTAACAGTTCAGACCGGCATGCCACTAGCATCCTCCACAAGCCAGACGTCATCATTGAGTCATTGATTGAAACATCAAAAGCATTTGGGAACTTCATAGGCAGCGGAAGAAAAGTTGCCCGTGAAGTAGCCACTGGCAGAAGACTGGGCAGTGTTCTGTAAGTGTTCTGCAGCCAGTACTTGCTACTACAAATGTGCAGAGCTGATGTTTTTTCAACAACAGCGAGACCAGCTCTTCTCATTGAGATCCCTGCATATGCCAAACAAATGGAGTTTTGTAATTGCAAGAGACCAGGTGTTAAACAGATGGGTGGGTGTTAAGCACCGAGAGCACTAAACAACCAGAAGTTGATGTATAGCTGCACTTCATAGAGAGCCCAGCGCTACGCTTGCCCACTCAGAACTGGTGACACTGGTTCTGTCGTGAAGTGGATCAACAACTCCATAATGAAGCCACGCTAGATGTAATAACAACCAGTAAACATCAAGAGGGACTGGTATTTGATGACGCTAAGCTTAAGTTACAACAAACTATCCAGGGGTGAGAGCAATTAGGCTTTGTTGATACGGTGATATCAATAACAAGCTTCTACCTGCATAGTTAGTACTGCCTCCTGCATAGAAAGTACTGCTTCCTGCATAGACAATTCCGAACACTGTAAGGAAGGTGATCCTGTACAGACAGCACTGGGTCCTGCACAAAAAGTACTGTCCCTGTAGAGACAGTCTGACTTGCACCTATTAGGAACTGAACTACAAGTACCTACCTTGCTAGGAACCTATGTAACTGTGAGTGGTTCCTGTATAGCCAATAATGGTTGCTGTATTACTATAGACTATAGGTTCCTCTACACACAATCCTGGCATACATTTTCTATATAGACAACTGATTCATATGTAGAGTCACAGGGGGAATGATTTTCTGCGATCACATTTATCACAGAAACGTCATCACCAAACTGATGGAATTTAATGGATGAATTTGGTCATGGAATTAGTACGAGGCAGAAATGCAAGGCTTGTGTGGCATTCTCATAAGGGGGGTAAACGGTCTGACCATGTCTGACAGGTGATTTTGTTATAAACTACCATGTTCTTGCACATATAGACATGCTATGGTCATGATTTATATACCAAAATGTAGCCCATTCAATATGCTTTCTGCTGGTATTTTTATATTGCTAAACATGTCTTTCTTGTGAAACTGCAGGTTGGAATGTGAAGTGAGATCACCCCCACTAACTCCATTACAAGTGCTACTTTCCAGCATCCAGTCTTGAGTGGCTATAGCAACTGTGATTGCTAGAGCAATGCAAGCTCTAGAGAGTGAAGAAAGGGATTTTTGAAGACATGTTTTATACGTCGACTCGCGTTCATGTGAAGCGGGGACTTAATTATAGAATACAAGCACTAAAGAACCTTGTGGTTACCACTTGGGAGCTCCATAGATATGCACACTTTACTTAATAGACTTGATGTATAGCTCAAACGATAGATCTCTCTGTGTGCTCTCTTTTGATGTTAAAATAATTGCATAGGTATAACTATGCCAAAGTCACATGCAGCCAAAGTGGGCACCTCAAAATCTGAGTGCCTAAACTGTCTGCGGTTGTGGTTGATTGGAAGGTGCTGGCCAGTTGAAATTAGTAGCTATGGCTGGAGGAAGCCCTACTCTACAAAATGAGTATTTTTGCTAAAATGTGACGAATTAGGCAAGCGTGGTCGCTGAAAATAATTTTTTCCCCATCGCAAGGAAATTGATTTTCAGCACCCACGCTTCTAATTGTCACATTTTAGCGAAAAAAACTCATTTTGTAGAGTAGGACTCCCTCTAGCAAAAGATAACAATTTGAGGAACCACAACGGCAGCCAGTTCAGGTGCTCAGACTTTGAGGTATCCTCTTTGTCTGCTGCATGTATCCTTGGCATAGATATGCTATGAATTTATGTTTTGTTATCAAAAGAGAGCACACAGAGTGATCTATCTTGTGACTATACATCTAGTTCATACAGTGAAGTGTGCATAATCTATGGAGCTCCCAAGTGGTAACCACAAGGTTCTTTAGTGCTTGTATTCTATAATTAAGTCCCCGCTTCACATGAATGCAAGTCGACGTATAAAACATGTCTTCAAAAATCCCTTTCTTCACTCTCTAGAGCTTGCATTACTCTAGCAATCACAGTTGCTATAGCCACTCACGACTGGATGCTGGAAAGCAGCACTTGTAATGGAGTTAGTGGGGGTGATCTCACTTCACATTCCAACCTGCAGTTTCACAAGAAAGACATGTTTAGCAATATAAAAATACCAGCAGAAAGCATATTGAATGGGCTACATTTTGGTATTAAATCAGGACCATAGCATGAATATGTGCAAGAATATGATTCTTTATAACAAAACCACATGTTTTCAGACTCTTCCCTCTCCCTTTTTTAAACTAATGGCAAGCCCATACTTACAGCAGCGACCATAGCTGCAGCTGAGGTTCATAGCTTTATCTTTGCTGGAGCATAGTCTCCGACTTAGCAGTTATAGATCTATGGGTATCTAATTAGAATTATGTAGTTGCCCTTCAGATAGCAATTGATTACATTTTACAAGTCTTGATTATTTATCATTGGAAAAAATCTTCCCTGCTAGTAAGGCAATAGAATTGTCCAGCACTTAAGAGGGCTAAAGCATCTGCACAAGGAAGAAAGAGGTTGCAGACTCAGCGGCTCCAAGAGCCAAGAAGGCCAAGAGAAGTGAACATGTTAGCTGTGTATCTGCAGAGGGGGACGTGCCAAGCAGTCCAGGAAGACCAAATCTTGTGCCTCTTGAATTCATTTTTGCACTTCTCTTCATGAAGTTTATTTTGAAATGGCATTTTTTCTAAAGGTTAATGATGAAACGGAATTAGGTAAAACCGCCAAAAATGGCATTTTTTAGAATGAAAATGATCCCCTCTAGAGACAGTACTTGTATATAGTCAGTACAGGTTCCTGTTTAGAAAGTACATGTTCTTGTTTAGAAAATACAGGTTTCTATTTAGAGAGTACTGGTTCCTGTATAGACACTACATGTTCCTGTTTAGAAAATATAAGTTTCTATTTAGAGAGTACTGGTTCCTGTATAGGCTGTACTGGTCCATGTATAGACAGTACTAGTCATGTATAGGCAGTACTGGTCCATGTATAGACAGTACTGGTCCCTGTATAGATAGTACTGGTCCCTGTATAGGCAGTACTGGTCCCAGTATTTGCTCCCTGTATAGACAGTACTGGTTCCTGTAAAGACAGTACCGGTCTCTGTATAGGCAGTAGTGGTCCTTATATAGATAGTCCTAGTCCCTGTAAAGGCAGTACTTGTCCCTGTATATAGACAGTACTGGTCCCTGTATAGACTGGTCCCTGTATAGACTGGTCCCTGTATAGACTGGTCCCTGTATAGACTGGTCCCTGTATAGACTGGTCCCTGTATAGACAGTACTGGTCCCTGTATAGACTGGTCCCTGTATAGACAGTACTAGTTGAGCAGACTTCTACTGCTACTAATTATGTCGCTCCCAATCTAAACATAACAAATGACGTCTGCGATGTTACTAGGACTTGTCAAACTCGTTCCTCACGTGATTTTGTCATTCTCCATCTCGACACTGCACCACGCCTTAATTTCACACTGGCCCAGCGAGTCATTCAGAGGGTTCGCCACACACCTCCCTGTGGTGGGTCCGTTGCCAGCCTCGAACATGTACCCTGGTTCTTTACTCACCGGATCAACGCAGCGAGGATTGATGGCATCAGGATGCTCTGGGTCCAGAGTACAGTTTGAGCCTAATACAGTTGGAGCCTGCACGAAGAGAAAGTGGCAGAGACGTAAAACTCACTTACAATTAGCCATACCGATGCCCCCTGCCCCATAAAGCGAATTAATCACCCCCTGAACCCCACCACATAAATCAGCCCCCTCATGTAATCAACATCCCTTCTCCCCTTCAACCTTATCCCACCCAAAAGCGAATGTATCATCCTCCCCCCTGAACCCCCTCCCCCCTCCCCCCCTCCCCCTGAACCCCTAGAGAGTTCATCCTCTCAATTTACTATTTCAAAGTTCCCCCTCATATCCCAAACTCCATCGAGTTCACCCCCTCAATAATGACGCTCATAACTCAACACCATAAAGTTCATCCTGTCAATCAATCACCCCTTACCACCCTCCACCCCATTTCTCACCACTGGAACAGTTCACCCCTCAGTTAACGATCTCCTTACCAAGTTAAGTATAACAGCCATGAGCATGTGGAGACTAGTAACCATGGCAATGAAGGACATGCATCAAGGAGTGCTACACTATTGGTTGGACTTCTATATTGGAACTGTGGATGCTCACGTGACCCAGCTAAAACACTCATTAGCAGCTTCACTGCCTAAAGGGTAAATGCTGTACTTTTGGTCATTACCTCTAAAAAGGACTCTCAGCGAGACTTCAATTCGCTGCCAGGGGAGTAAACCGGAAGACTCCAAACCCATAACAAGTGTGAAAATAAACTCTAGAATTGAATCACATGATCTGCAATGGCTCCATTCATAAAAAAAACACTTGAGTCCAGAAACTCCAAATGTTCTAATGCACGACCACAACTGTTCTGTTCTCAATTGCAGAATAAAGAATTTGGTATGGATCAGCTTGTGAGTGATTTCATCGATGATGCAATCAGCTATCGCACATGCTGTATTATAAGCAGACTGAAAGATTCATTGCTCAGTTCTGCTGTTTGGTTTTTGTGGAGTTCTCGCTCCTGGGTAACCGTTACCAAGTTCAAAGGAGGTGTAGTGATCCTCTATCAAAACATCTGCTGTTTGGTTGGTGGAGTTCTCCTGTGCAACTGTTAACAAGTCCTTGAAGGAGGCTGTAGCTTACCCTACATGGGTATAGTCAACAATGGCCACAAGACATGGCATGAGGTGGTATGTGCAGTGCCCAACAACAATAAAGCTCAGAGTGGACTTGCAACTGATGGATCTGGTGAGAAATAGAAAGACTGAACCCATGTTGACCACAAGTTAGATGCCCCTTTACCATTTAAACTAGTGTATGTACACCAATATTGTACTTAAAAACAACAACTATTGATATAAATGGTAAAGGGTCATTTAATGGGTTGTGTTGGGCATGTTCTTGTTTCCTTTCTTATTGGTTCAATATATTTATTTTAAATATAACTCTTTTTCTCTAGTAGTACGATTATGTTCAGCTGACATTGTAGATTTCAAGCAAAATACCTCTGTCTTTCTCAGGGAGAATTAACTTTCCCTGATGAAGACAGAGTTATTTGGGTAGGAACACTTGCAATAAAAGCAAAGAGATGATTGAAAGAGAAGTCCACAGAACTTCTGTTCCTGTTAGTCATATTAATCAAGTGTAGACCACTTTGCTTGAAAATTATCACTACTTAACTGCTATGCAGTGGTAATTAGGTAGGGTTGCTAATGAACCACATCCAAAGAGCGGACCAGTTAGGACACAAGGGGTGCCCTAACTTAGAAGGTAACACCCACAAACCTAGAAATTAACCTTAGCTACTCTGGCTACAGCTTAGCAACTCTCCTTATATGTGTTGTGGTGGTGGATAAGTTGTGGTGGTGGATAAGCTGTAAAAACCTATTATCAGGCTAGCTATAACAATTTTAGCACGACTAATTAGTTGGTGTAACTTGATAGGACAGCTGGGTGTGGTCAGTCCTCCTTAATTTCTGGGAAGCTTCCCCCTGCAGAGAGTTTAGAAGCACTACACACACTTTGCACTTAAATTCAGACATCTTTTGCACCTTTGCAATGAGCCCTCTTGAGACCGCTTTGTAATCAGCACTAGATGAATGATGGGAACACAAGGACAAGAGTGTAAAACTGGAAGGTAAAAAAGGCATGTCACCTGCTTCAGGGCTCCATAACTAAAGCTCAGGGTCACAAGGTCACGAATTTCTGATCGTTCCAAGAGGTGACGGATGCTGGAAACCCGTTGGGTGGCTCTGCGAGCTTCACTGTGAATCACTGTGAATCACTGTGAATCACTGTGAATCACTGTGAAGGACAGAAATCTGCTGATGATGCGTGAAAAATTGAAATTCACATTTCCATCAAATCTTAAATTTACACCTTTTTTTAAAATCGCCTCGACCATCCTTCATTGCTTATAGCAACACGAAGACACACACACCACGAAGACACACACACACACACACACAATCCAAATTCCAATCACTACCTCATTCGGAGGACGTGTGAGGTTGTCAGAATTGTGAGATTTGAATCGTTGCTATGGTGACACCTATTCCACAACTTGAGGGTCACAAGAGACCACAGAGAGAACTATTCCACAACTTGAGTGCCACAAGAGAGTCCAGAGAGAACTATTCCACAACTTGAGTGCCACAAGAGAGCCCAGAGAGAACTATTCCACAACTTGAGTGCCACAAGAGAGCCAGAGAGAACTATTCCACAACTTGAGTGCCATCCACAAGACAGCCCAGAGAGAACTATTCCACAACTTGAGTGCCACAAGAGAGCCCAGAGAGAGCTATTCCACAACTTGAGTGCCACAAGAGAGCCCAGAGAGAACTATTCCACAACTTGAGTGCCACAAGAGAGCCCAGAGAAAACTATTCCACAACTTGAGTGCCACAAGAGAGTCCAGAGAGAACTATTCCACAACTTGAGTGCCATCCACAAGAGAGCCAGAGAGAACTATTCCACAACTTGAGTGCCACAAGAGAGCCCAGAGAGACTATTCCACAACTTGAGTGCCACAAGAGAGCCCAGAGAGAACTATTCCACAACTTGAGTGCCACAAGAGAGCCAGAGAGAACTATTCCACAACTTGAGTGCCACAAGAGAGCCAGAGAGAACTATTCCACAACTTGAGTGCCACAAGAGAGTCCAGAGAACTATTCCACAACTTGAGTGCAACAAGAGAGTCCAGAGAGAACTATTCCACAACTTGAGTGCCATCCACAAGAGAGCCAGAGAGAACTATTCCACAACTTGAGTGCCACAAGAGAGCCCAGAGAGACTATTCCACAACTTGAGTGCCACAAGAGAGCCCAGAGAGAGCTATTCCACAACTTGAGTGCCACAAGAGAGCCAGAGAGAACTATTCCACAACTTGAGTGCCACAAGAGAGCCCAGAGAAAACTATTCCACAACTTGAGTGCAACAAGAGAGTCCAGAGAGAACTATTCCACAACTTGAGTGCCATCCACAAGAGAGCCAGAGAGAACTATTCCACAACTTGAGTGCCACAAGAGAGCCCAGAGAGACTATTCCACAACTTGAGTGCCACAAGAGAGCCCAGAGAGAACTATTCCACAACTTGAGTGCCACAAGAGAGCCAGAGAGAACTATTCCACAACTTGAGTGCCACAAGAGAGCCCAGAGAAAACTATTCCACAACTTGAGTGCCACAAGAGAGTCCAGAGAGAACTATTCCACAACTTGAGTGCCATCCACAAGAGAGCCAGAGAGAACTATTCCACAACTTGAGTGCCACAAGAGAGCCCAGAGAGACTATTCCACAACTTGAGTGCCATCCACAAGAGAGCCAGAGAGAACTATTCCACAACTTGAGTGCCACAAGAGAGCCCAGAGAGACTATTCCACAACTTGAGTGCCACAAGAGAGCCCAGAGAGAACTATTCCACAACTTGAGTGCCACAAGAGAGCCAGAGAGAACTATTCCACAACTTGAGTGCCACAAGAGAGCCAGAGAGAACTATTCCACAACTTGAGTGCCACAAGAGAGCCAGAGAGAACTATTCCACAACTTGAGTGCCACAAGAGAGCCCAGAGAAAACTATTCCACAACTTGAGTGCCACAAGAGAGTCCAGAGAGAACTATTCCACAACTTGAGTGCCATCCACAAGAGAGCCAGAGAGAACTATTCCACAACTTGAGTGCCACAAGAGAGCCCAGAGAGACTATTCCACAACTTGAGTGCCACAAGAGAGCCCAGAGAGAACTATTCCACAACTTGAGTGCCACAAGAGAGCCAGAGAGAACTATTCCACAACTTGAGTGCCACAAGAGAGTCCAGAGAGAACTATTCCACAACTTGAGTGCCACAAGAGAGCCAGAGAGAACTATTCCACAACTTTCTACCACAACTTTCTTGTTTAAACTTGAAAAGTAGTGAGCAAGTGACTTCTGTGACCTTGCCAATTGTACCACTCTATGCTGGCCATCCCAAAGTTTCCTGCTTGGCTCCTCCCTAGACTTGCAGCAAGATTGCAGCTGCTGCTTCATCACCATAAGCTTGCATCTCTGCACCGACAGAAAGCTGCACTCCACTCCCTCCAGCATGCTCTGTGGCGGACTGCCTAAAAAAGGATAGACAAGCTACAAACTTTGCACATTAATGGCGTAGGGTTTGTTGGAACTACACTCTCTGTGGATCTCAATACAGTACTTCCTGTAGGACACAAAAAATGTGAGGCACTGTGTGGTGAGCGCAGGTGCTGTGGAGAGAGAGTAAGAATATATTTCCTGATGCCCTAGAGGACTAAACTTGAAATCTTGGTATTGTTAGATTGCATTGCTCTATCCCTTGTGCTAGCATTAAGGCCTAATACAGTACTAATCTGTCTATATTGATGTCAACATGATGTTCTAATGATTGGATTCTGATATGATGAGAAGACAAGATTTGTATGTATTTATGTGCTCCTTACAGATTCCTAACTGGTGCAAGGTTGAGCAACCCATAACTCTGAGGTTCCACTATGTTCCTTACAGGTTCCTAACTGGTGCAATGTTGAGCAACCCATAACTCTGAGGTTCCACTATGTTCCTTGCAGGTTCCTAACTGGTGCAAGGTTCAGCAACCCATAACTCTGAGGTTCCACTATGTTCCTTACAGATTCCTAACTGGTGCAAGGTTCAGCAACCCATAACTCTGAGGTTCCACTATGTTTCTTACAGATTCCTAACTGGTGCAAGGTTGAGCAACCCATAACTCTGAGGTTCCACTATGTTCCTTACAGATTCCTAACTGGTGCAAGGTTGAGCAACCCATAACTGTGAGGTTCCACTATGTTCCTTACAGGTTCCTAACTGGTGCAAGGTTGAGCAACCCATAACTCTGAGGTTCCACTATGTTCCTTACAGATTCCTAACTGGTAAGGTTGAGCAACCCATAACTCTGAGGTTCCACTATGTTCTTTACAGATTCCTAACTGGTGCAAGGTTGAGCAACCTGATGCCTATAACTCTGACGTTCATGTGTGTTCCTTACAAATTCCTAACTGGTGCAAGGTTGAGCAACCTGATGCCTATAACTCGGACGTTCATGTGTGTTCCTTACAGATTCCTAACTAGTGTAAGGTTGAGCAACCTGATGCCTATAACTCTGACATTCATGTGTGTTCCTTACAGATTCCTAACTGTTGCAAGGTTGAGCAACCTGATGCCTATAATATAACTCTGACATTCATGTGTGTTCCTTACAGATTCCTAACTGGTGCAAGGTTGAGCAACCTGATGCCTATAACTCTGACGTTCATGTGTGTTCCTTACAGATTCCTAACTGGTGTAAGGTTGAGCAACCTGATGCCTATAACTCGGACGTTCATGTGTGTTCCTTACAGAGTCCTAACTGGTGCAAGGTTGAGCAACCTGATGCCCATAACTCTGAGGTTCCACTATGTTTCTTACAGATTCCTAACTAGTGCAAGGTTGAGCAACACTTAACTCTGAGGTTCCACTATGTTCCTTACAGATTCCTAACTAGTGCAAGGTTGAGCAACCCATAACTCTGAGGTTCCACTATGTTCCTTACAGGTTCCTAACTAGTGCAAGGTTGAGCAACTCATAACTCTGAGGTTCCACTATGTTCCTTACAGGTTTCTAACTGGTGTAAGGTTGAGCAACCTGATGCCTATAACTCGGATGTTCATGTGTGTTCCTTACAGATTCATAACTGGTGCAAGGTTGAGCAACCTGATGCCCACAACTCTGAGGTTACATTATGTTCTTTACAGATTCCTAACTAGGTTGAGCAACCCATAACTCTGAGGTTCCACTATGTTCCTTACAGGTTCCTAACTGGTGCAAGGTTGAGCAACCTGATGTCCTGCAACTTTATGGGATGGCAAATACTGAAACAAAAATGTGCATGTGCTAGTATGGCTGTGGGAGGAGTTTTAAGAGTCCCAGGAAAGCTTCCATTGAAGATGGAAGCACACTGTACTAAGAGTGAGGTCATCAGGAAGTGCTTTCTGCACGAATTCTCAGAGTAAAGGGGAAGAGCACACAGAAGCTGACAAGAACTTGTTAAAGTGACAGTTGGCACTCTTGACACTGTTTAGTATTCATGAGTATGCTCTCCATCATTAACACATCTCTCCTCTAATCGACTCTAATCGACTATATGCATCAGTTATCCTTCCTATTATGCTAACTCTGTAGCCATTTTTCTCTATCCATAGAGAGTGTCAGTATGCATGGTTACCACCTTACCTAGATTTATACCCACAAAATGGCACATCCCCAACCTCCATAGCTAGAACATGTTGATGAATTGGAGTAGCTCTGTCAGAATGAGACTCCATCATCCTTTCAAGTCAGCTATTAACCACACAGCCATCCTTTCCTCAATCTTTGAATCTGCAGCCATGTTCTCGATCTTCAATAGGAACGATTAATCCCTATTTAGTTAACCTTTTTTTTTTACCCGGGTAAGTGCCTGGTGTATATATACATACCTAGATAGATAGGTAGATACACCATGACATGATGGCATACAAACTTTCCCATGCAACTTCCCAGTGAGGGCTGGCTTCACTCAGTTCCAGAGTGCGATTGATCCTTTAGCATTAGTGGCTAGCACGAAATGTGGATATGAACTATGGAACCCCAAAGTAAGGGACACACCCTTTTCAAAACGTTTTGCAGTTTTCACTGCTAACCCCTTAGTCTCATTGTTAACCCCCTAGTCTCACTGTTAACCCCTTAGTCTCATTGTTAACCCCTTAGTCTTACTGTTAACCCCAGAGTCTCACTGTTAACCCTTTAGTCTTACTGTTAACCCCCTAGTCTCACTGTTAACCCCTTAGTCTTACTGTTAACCCCCTAGTCTCACTGTTAACCCCTTAGTCTCGCTGTTAACCCCTTAGTCTTACTGTTAACCCCCTAGTCTCACTGTTAACCCCTTAGTCTCATTGTTAACCCCTTAGTCTTACTGTTAACCCCAGAGTCTCACTGTTAACCCCTTAGTCTCATTGTTAAC
The DNA here is from genome assembly GCA_028752905.1 of Cladorhizidae sp. MBARI D1340-BT2. Classification (NCBI taxonomy): domain Eukaryota; kingdom Metazoa; phylum Porifera; class Demospongiae; order Poecilosclerida; family Cladorhizidae; species Cladorhizidae sp. MBARI D1340-BT2. The sequence continues at coordinate 19,658,601 of JAQNBH010000009.1, forward strand.
CCCTTAGTCTTACTGTTAACCCCAGAGTCTCACTGTTAACCCTTTAGTCTTACTGTTAACCCCCTAGTCTCACTGTTAACCCCTTAGTCTTATTGTTAACCCCAGAGTCTCACTGTTAACCCTTTAGTCTTACTGTTAACCCCCTAGTCTCACTGTTAACCCCTTAGTCTCACTGTTAACCCCCTAGTCTCACTGTTAACCCCTTAGTCTCACTGTTAACCCCTTAGTCTTACTGTTAACCCCAGAGTCTCACTGTTAACCCTTTAGTCTTACTGTTAACCCCCTAGTCTCATTGTTAACCCCTAGTCTCATTGTTAACCCCTTAGTCTTACTGTTAACCCCCTAGTCTCACTGTTAACCCCTTAGTCTCACTGTTAACCCCCTAGTCTCACTGTTAACCCCTTAGTCTCACTGTTAACCCCTTAGTCTTACTGTTAACCCCCTAGTCTCACTGTTAACCCCTTAGTCTCACTGTTAACCCCCTAGTCTCACTGTTAACCCCTTAGTCTCATTGTTAACCCCCTAGTCTCACTGTTAACCCCTTAGTCTCATTGTTAACCCCTTAGTCTTACTGTTAACCCCAGAGTCTCACTGTTAACCCTTTAGTCTTACTGTTAACCCCTTAGTCTCACTGTTAACCCCTTAGTCTTACTGTTAACCCCCTAGTCTCACTGTTAACCCCTTAGTCTCGCTGTTAACCCCTTAGTCTTACTGTTAATCCCCTAGTCTCACTGTTAACCCCTTAACCTCACTGTTAACCACTCAGTCCCACTGTTAACCCCTAAGTATCACTGTTAATCCCTCAGTATCACTGTTAACCCCTTAGTCTCAATGTTAACCCCTTAGTCTCAATGTTAACCCCATATTCTCGGCAATTATGAGTTCAGGGTGCTCGACCGGAGACACAATGAGAACATAAGAACATCGCCAAAGAGTTCATAGTTCATCTAAGTCTCGAGAGATCATGGGTTTAAGTGTGCACACATCAGTATCAGGTCAGCACATAATGCCGCCTTGGTGATATTTATGATTGCTGAGTGTTGTGTAACATACTGCACTGTACTGTTTTTAGTGTTTAGAGTAGAGGTTTGATGGAGTGTAGAATCCTTCATTGGTACATCATTGTCCCCATTAGTGGGTCATTCCTGAGGGTCCTGGACAAGTTGAAGATAGACACCTGCAGCAACCTAAAAACATGCCCACCCACCCACACATGGTGAACCACCTGTTCATGCATGGCCAAGCATCCTCCCACGCTTGTCCCCACGCACGCTTAATAGTCCTTGTCTTTATAGCGGAGGCTTCAGTTGAAAGTAATAATCAACATCTAGCCATTTGGTCTTGCAAGCCATTAGCAGGTCTCTGGTTGTCATGGACGGCAACAAATATTTACCTCAAGCACTTTTCCCCAGAGCTTTCCCCCGCAGGTAAGTATTACATGTAGCCCATTACAACAACTGTTCCCATCTGTCCTTCCACACGCATTACCCACATCTTACCCACACCTTACCCACACCTTACCCACACTCCTCCACCACACCAAGTGTTCCCTCTTTTTAATTCCATTTGTGCTAATTAAATATCTTTTCGAATGCCACCCACTCACTCCAACAGTGTCTGTACTGCTAGTTGTCCTATACTCTATACCAGCTTAACTATCTCAGTTTGAAGACTCTGAAAGCATTTAGGCCAACCACTAATAGCTCTCACTCACTATCACTTCAGGCTTTTGGAAGGAGCGATGTGTTTTTAAAGGAAAGAAAGACATCCCTCCCCCCCTTCTTCCCTCCTGTTTGGAGTGTCATCAATGCTTACGGTCATGTGATCACTACTATATTCACATCAGTTGCTGTGGTTACTAACTGATCAGTACCAATAATGTGTGGTCAATAAAGGACCTAAAGGGAGGGCTTCCATTGCTAGGGGAAAGCTATTTAAGGGGGTGAATAAAGGGTGGGGTTCCATTGCTAGGGGGAAGCTATTTAAGGGGGTGAATAAAGGGAGGGCTTCCATTGCTAGGGGAAAGCTATTTAAGGGGGTGAATAAAGGGAGGGGTTCCATTGCTAGGGGAAAGCTATTTAAGGGGGTGAATAAAGGGAGGGGTTCCATTGCTAGGTGGTAACAACTTCCAATACAACTCGTGTAAATAATGAGTTCCATACCCCTGCTATATACTTGTCTTTTACTCACTACCCCTCAACCACTAATTCTGATCGATTATGCTACCCTCTTCAAATCTTTCTGTTTAACTGCCGCAGTCTTGCTAATAAGCTCATTAGCTTTCAGTCCCTTGTTTAGAAGCTATTTAAGGGGGTGAATAAAGGGTGGGTTCCATTGCTAGGGGGAAGCTATTTAAGGGGGTGAATAAAGGGAGGGGTTCCATTGCTAGGGGAAAGCTAAAGGGTGGGGTTCCATTGCTAGGGGGAAGCTATTTAAGAGGGTGAATAAAGGGAGGGGTTCCGTTGCTGGGGTGAAGCTATTTAAGGGGGTGAATAAAGGGTGGGGTTCCATTGCTAGGGGGAAGCTATTTAAGGGGGTGAATAAAGGGAGGGGTTCCATTGCTAGGGGAAAGCTATTTAAGGGGGTGAATAAAGGGTGGGGTTCCATTGCTAGGGGGAAGCTATTTAAGGGGGTGAATAAAGGGAGGGGTTCCGTTGCTGGGGTGAAGCTATTGAAGGGGGTGAATAAAGGGTGGGGTTCCATTGCTAGGAGTAATAGGGGTAGTGAACTATTTAAGGAATTAATTTCCTCAAATGGCTACCGTGGACTGAAAATATTTCGCACAATTGATCTGTTGATGGGCTTGGACTAGTCGTGTGCCAGCACATTGAGCTGGCTACCCGGCACCATCTCCTCCCAGGCTTGGACTAGTCGTGTGCCAGCACATTGAGCTGGCTACCTGGCACCATCTCCTCCCAGGCTTGGACTAGTCGTGTGCCGGCACATTGAGCTGGCTACCCGGCACCATCTCCTCCCAGGCTTGGACTAGTCGTGTGCCGGCACATTGAGCTGGCTACCCGGCACCATCTCCTCCCAGGCTTGGACTAGTCGTGTGCCGGCACATTGAGCTGGCTACCTGGCACTCGCGCACCATCTCCTCCCAGGCTTGGACTAGTCGTGTGCCGGCACATTGAGGTGGCTACCTGGCACCATCTCCTCCCAGGCTTGGACTAGTCGTGTGCCGGCACATTGAGCTGGCTACCTGGCACTCGCGCACCATCTCCTCCCAGGCTTGGACTAGTCGTGTGCCGGCACATTGAGCTGGCTACCTGGCACTCGTGCACCATCTCCTCCCAGGCTTGGACTAGTCGTGTGCCGGCACATTGAGCTGGCTACCTGGCACTCGCGCACCATCTCCTCCCAGGCTTGGACTAGTCGTGTGCCGGCACATTGAGCTGGCTACCTGGCACTCGCGCACCATCTCCTCCCAGGCTTGGACTAGTCGTGTGCCAGCACATTGAGCTGGCTACCTGGCACTCGCGCACCATCTCCTCCCAGGCTTGGACTAGTCGTGTGCCGGCACATTGAGCTGGCTACCTGGCACTCGCGCACCATCTCCTCCCAGGCTTGGACTAGTCGTGTGCCGGCACATTGAGCTGGCTACCCGGCACTCGTGCACCATCTCCTCTCATTCGCTAGCTCAATCTCAAATAAACACACACACCAAAAAGTCAAGGCCAGTCTTCTAGTTCTCATCTGCTAATAGTGCGCCAGTTTACAGTTCCTCTCAACTCCTTAGTTCGGAGGTGAGCCGCCTCCCCCTGGTTTTAGATGGTGACTGTCGCCATCTTCGTCATCTGTCTCTACTGAACTCCTGCAGCCTTTTGATTGTCTCTGCCAGACTATCACACCCCTGGCGACTATCACACACCCTGGCGACTATCACATTCCTTGGCGACTATCACACCGCTGGCGACTATCACACCCCCTGGTGACTATCACACCCCTGGTGCATTGGTGGTGTGAATGCAAACACAATTAGATGACGAACACTTTCGTTCGGACGTCATTTGATGGGAGAATGCAATTGGAGAAGGAACATTGTTGAAGGGAAAACAGTTCAAGGGTACAGGTATTAGCATTGGGTAGGGCCCCCGTGATATTGAACTTGTTGGTTACTCCTCTCTTTGCCATTAGAATAACTCTATATCAACCTGTAAAACTATGTGGATGGATACATTAGAATAACTCTATATCAACACTGTAAAACTATGTGGGTGAGATACATTAGAATAACTCTATATCAACACTGTAAAACTATGCGGATGAGATACATTAGAATAACTCTATATCAACACTGTAAAACTATGAGGATGGGATACATTAGAATAACTCTATATCAACACTGTAAAACTATGTGGATGAGATACATTAGAATAACTATATCAACACTGTAAAACTGTGGATGGGATACATTAGAATAACTCTATATCAACACTGTAAAACTATGTGGATGAGATACATTAGAATAACTCTATATCAACACTGTAAAACTATGTGGATGAGATACATTAGAATAACTCTATATCAACACTAAAACTATGTGGATGAGATACATTAGAATAACTCTATATCAACACTGTAAAACTATGTTGGTGAGATACATTAGAATAACTCTATATCAACACTGTAAAACTATGTGGATGGGATACATTAGAATAACTCTATGTCAACACTGTAAAACTATGTGGATGAGATACATTAGAATAACTCTATATCAACACTGTAAAACTATGTGGGTGAGATACATTAGAATAACTCTATATCAACACTAAAACTATGTGGATGAGATACATTAGAATAACTCTATATCAACACTGTAAAACTATGTGGATGAGATACATTAGAATAACTCTATATCAACACTGTCAAACTATGTGGGTGAGATACATTAGAATAACTCTATATCAACACTGTAAAACTATGTGGATGGGATACATTAGAATAACTCTATATCAACACTAAAACCATGCGGATTGGATAATTATAATAACTCTATATCAACACTGTAAAACTATGTGGATGGGTTAATTAGAATAACTATATCAACACTGTAAAATTATGTGGATGGGATAATTAGAATAACTCTATATCAACACTGTAAAACTATGTGGGTGAGATACATTAGAATAACTCTATATCAACACTGTATACTATGTGGATGAGATACATTAGAATAACTCTATCAACACTGTAAAACTATGTGGGTGGGATACATTAGAATAACTCTATATCAACACTGTATACTATGTGGATGGGATATATTAGAATAACTCTATATCAACACTGTAAAACTATGTGGGTGAGGTACATTAGAATAACTCTATATCAACACTGTAAAACTATGTGGATGGGATACATCAGAATAACTCTATATCAACACTGTAAAACTATGCGGATGGGATACATTAGAATAACTCTATATCAACACTATAAAACTATGTGGATGGCATTAGAATAACTATATCAACACTGTAAAACTATGTGGATGGGATACATTAGAATAACTCTATATCAACACTGTAAAACTATGTGGGTGAGATACATTAGAATAACTCTATATCAACACTGTAAAACTATGTGGATGGGATACATTAGAATAACTCTATATCAACACTGTAAAACTATGTGGATGGGATACATTTCTATATCAACACTGTAAAACTATGTGGGTGAGATACATTAGAATAACTCTATATCAACACTGTAAAACTATGTGGATGAGATACATTAGAATAACTCTATATCAACACTGTAAAACTATGTGGGTGAGATACATTAGAATAACTCTATATCAACACTGTAAAACTATGTGGGTGAGATACATTAGAATAACTCTATATCAACACTGTAAAACTATGTGGATGGGATAATTAGAATAACTATATCAACACTCTAAAACTATGTGGGTGAGATACATTAGAATAACTCTATATCAACACTGTAAAACTATGTGGATGGGATACATTAGAATAACTCTATATCAACACTATAAAACTATGTGGGTGAGATACATTAGAATAACTCTATATCAACACTGTAAAACTATGTGGATGGGATACATTAGAATAACTCTATATCAACACTGTAAAACTATGTGGATGAGATACATTAGAATAACTCTATATCAACACTGTAAAACTATGTGGGTGGATACATTAGAATAACTCTATATCAACACTGTAAAACTATGTGGGTGAGATACATTAGAATAACTCTATATCAACACTGTAAAACTATGTGGGTGAGGTACATTAGAATAACTCCATATCAACACTGTAAAACTATGTGGGTGGGATACATTAGAATAACTCTATATCAACACTGTAAAACTATGTGGATGGTATACATTAGAATAACTCTATATCAACACTGTAAAACTATGTGGGTGAGATACATTAGAATAACTCTATATCAACACTGTAAAACTATGTGAGTGAGATACATTAGAATAACTCTATATCAACACTGTAAAACTATGCGGGTGAGATACATTAGAATAACTCTATATCAACACTGTAAAACTATGTGGATGGGATACATTAGAATAACTCTATATCAACACTAAAACTATGCGGATTGGATAATTATAATAACTTATATCAACACTGTAAAACTATGTGGATGGGTTAATTAGAATAACTATATCAACACTGTAAAATTATGTGGATGGGATAATTAGAATAACTCTATATCAACACTGTAAAACTATGTGGGTGAGATACATTAGAATAACTCTATATCAACACTGTATACTATGTGGATGAGATACATTAGAATAACTCTATCAACACTGTAAAACTATGTGGGTGGGATACATTAGAATAACTCTATATCAACACTGTATACTATGTGGATGGGATATATTAGAATAACTCTATATCAACACTGTAAAACTATGTGGGTGAGGTACATTAGAATAACTATATCAACACTGTAAAACTATGTGGATGGGATACATCAGAATAACTCTATATCAACACTGTAAAACTATGCGGATGGGATACATTAGAATAACTCTATATCAACACTATAAAACTATGTGGATGGCATTAGAATAACTATATCAACACTGTAAAACTATGTGGGTGAGATACATTAGAATAACTCTATATCAACACTGTAAAACTATGTGGATGGGATACATTAGAATAACTCTATATCAACACTGTAAAACTATGTGGATGGGATACATTAGAATAACTCTATATCAACACTGTAAAACTATGTGGGTGAGATACATTAGAATAACTCTATATCAACACTGTAAAACTATGTGGATGAGATACATTAGAATAACTCTATATCAACACTGTAAAACTATGTGGGTGAGATACATTAGAATAACTCTATATCAACACTGTAAAACTATGTGGATGGGATAATTAGAATAACTATATCAACACTCTAAAACTATGTGGGTGAGATACATTAGAATAACTCTATATCAACACTGTAAAACTATGTGGATGGGATACATTAGAATAACTCTATATCAACACTATAAAACTATGTGTGTGAGATACATTAGAATAACTCTATATCAACACTGTAAAACTATGTGGATGGGATACATTAGAATAACTCTATATCAACACTGTAAAACTATGTGGGTGGATACATTAGAATAACTCTATATCAACACTGTAAAACTATGTGGGTGAGATACATTAGAATAACTATATCAACACTGTAAAACTATGTGGGTGGGATACATTAGAATAACTCTATATCAACACTGTAAAACTATGTGGGTGAGATACATTAGAATAACTCTATATCAACACTATAAAACTATGTGGGTGAGATACATTAGAATAACTCTATATCAACACTGTAAAACTATGTGGATGGGATACATTAGAATAACTCTATATCAACACTGTAAAACTATGTGGATGGGATACATTAGAATAACTCTATATCAACACTGTAAAACTATGTGGATGAGATACATTAGAATAACTCTATATCAACACTGTAAAACTATGTGGATGAGATACATTAGAATAACTCTATATCAACACTGTAAAACTATGTGGGTGAGATACATTAGAATAACTCTATATCAACACTGTAAAACTATGTGGATGGGATACATTAGAATAACTCTATATCAACACTGTAAAACTATGTGGATGAGATACATTAGAATAACTCTATATCAACACTGTAAAACTATGTGGATGGGATACATTAGAATAACTATATCAACACTGTAAAACTATGTGGGATGGGATAATTAGAATAACTCTATATCAACACTGTAAAACTATGTGGGTGAGATACATTAGAATAACTCTATATCAACACTGTAAAACTATGCGGATGAGATACATTAGAATAACTCTATATCAACACTGTAAAACTATGTGGATGAGATACATTAGAATAACTCTATATCAACACTGTAAAACTGTGGGTAAGATACATTAGAATAACTCTATATCAACACTAAAACTATGTGGGTGAGATACATTAGAATAACTCTATATCAACAAGCTGTAAAACTATGTGGGTGAGATACATTAGAATAACTCTATATCAACACTGTAAAACTATGTGGGTGAGATACATTAGAATAACTCTATATCAACACTGTAAAACTATGTGGATGGGATACATTAGAATAACTCTATATCAACTGTAAAACTATGCGGGTGAGATACATTAGAATAACTCTATATCAACAAGCTGTAAAACTATGTGGGTGAGATACATTAGAATAACTCTATATCAACACTGTAAAACTATGTGGGTGAGATACATTAGAATAACTCTATATCAACACTGTAAAACTATGTGGATGGGATACATTAGAATAACTCTATATCAACACTATAAAACTATGTGGGTGAGATACATTAGAATAACTCTATATCAACACTGTAAAACTATGTGGATGGGATACATTAGAATAACTCTATATCAACACTGTAAAACTATGTGGGTGGATACATTAGAATAACTCTATATCAACACTAAAACTATGTGGGTGAGATACATTAGAATAACTCTATATCAACACTGTAAAACTATGTGGGTGGGATACATTAGAATAACTCTATATCAACACTGTAAAACTATGTGGGTGAGATACATTAGAATAACTCTATATCAACACTATAAAACTATGTGGGTGAGATACATTAGAATAACTCTATCAACACTGTAAAACTATGTGGATGGGATACATTAGAATAACTCTATATCAACACTGTAAAACTATGTGGATGGGATACATTAGAATAACTCTATCAACACTGTAAAACTATGTGGATGAGATACATTAGAATAACTCTATATCAACACTGTAAAACTATGTGGATGAGATACATTAGAATAGCTCTATATCAACACTAAAACTATGTGGGTGAGATACATTAGAATAACTCTATATCAACACTGTAAAACTATGTGGATGGGATACATTAGAATAACTCTATATCAACACTGTAAAACTATGTGGATGGGATACATTAGAATAACTCTATATCAACACTGTAAAACTATGTGGGTGAGATACATTAGAATAACTCTATATCAACACTGTAAAACTATGTGGGTGAGATACATTAGAATAACTCTATATCAACACTGTAAAACTATGTGGATGGGATACATTAGAATAACTCTATATCAACACTGTAAAACTATGTGGATGAGATACATTAGAATAACTCTATATCAACACTGTAAAACTATGTGGGTGAGATACATTAGAATAACTCTATATCAACACTGTAAAACTATGTGGGTGAGATACATTAGAATAACTCTATATCAACACTGTAAAACTATGTGGATGGGATACATTAGAATAACTCTATATCAACACTATAAAACTATGTGGGTGAGATACATTAGAATAACTATATCAACACTGTAAAACTATGTGGATGGGTTAATTAGAATAACTCTATATCAACACTGTAAAACTATGTGGATGGGATACATTAGAATAACTCTATATCAACACTGTAAAACTATGTGGATGGGTTAATTAGAATAACTATATCAACACTGTAAAACTATGTGGATGAGATACATTAGAATAACTCTATATCAACACTGTAAAACTATGTGGGTGAGATACATTAGAATAACTCTATATCAACACTGTAAATCAACACTGTAAAACTATATGGGTGAGATACATTAGAATAACTCTATATCAACACTGTAAATCAACACTGTAAAACTATGTGGATGGGATACATTAGAATAACTCTATATCAACACTGTAAAATTATGTGGATGGGATACATTAGAATAACTCTATATCAACACTGTAAAACTATGTGGATGAGATACATTAGAATAACTCTATATCAACACTGTAAAACTATGTGGATGGGATACATTAGAATAACTCTATATCAACACTGTAAAACTATGTGGGTGAGATACATTAGAATAACTCTATATCAACACTGTAAAACTATGCGGGTGAGACACATTAGAATAACTCTATATCAACACTGTAAAACTATGTGGATGAGATACATTAGAATAACTCTATATCAACACTGTAAAACTATGTGGGTGAGATACATTAGAATAACTCTATATCAACACTGTAAAACTATGTGGATGGGATACATTAGAATAACTATATCAACACTGTAAAACTATGTGGATGGGATACATTAGAATAACTCTATATCAACACTGTAAAACTATGTGGGTGAGATACATTAGAATAACTCTATATCAACACTATAAAACTATGTGGGTGAGATACATTAGAATAACTCTATATCAACACTGTAAATCAACACTGTAAAACTATGTGGGTGAGATACATTAGAATAACTCTATATCAACACTGTAAATCAACACTGTAAAACTATGTGGATGGGATACATTAGAATAACTCTATATCAACACTGTAAAACTATGTGGGTGGGATACATTAGAATAACTCTATATCAACACTGTAAAACTATGTGGGTGAGATACATTAGAATAACTCTATATCAACACTGTAAAACTATGTGGATGGGATACATTAGAATAACTCTATATTGTAGGGGACATATTTCGAACCTATATGTTTGCGTTTTGTCGATCTTTACCGACTGGGTATTACTTGTCAGATGTGTTGTGCTGTTCTCGTGGAGTAGAAAAGAAAGTTGCTATTCTCTTTTAGTAATCGCTTCATTGGTGACCCCGACACCCAAAAACGTTTTTTTGGGCCGACATTATGGCAGTGGAGAACGCAGTTGCCCTCAAACTGCCACTTTTCTGGACGTCTCAGCCTCGAGTTTGGTTTGCTCAGACAGAGGCTCAGTTTAATTTGAGGAATATTACGGTCGACGAGACTAAGTATTACCACGTCCTCTCGGCATTGGACCAAGACACAGCAGCGCGGCTGCTTGATCTCATCAGCCAACCTCCTCCTATACACAAGTACGATGCTTTGAAGGAACGTTTGCTTGACACTTTCGGCCTCAGCTCACGTGAGCGTGCTTCCCGCCTCCTCCACTTTCGGCCTCTGGGAGATTCCAAACCCTCCGCACTTATGGATGAGATGCTAGCCCTCCTGGGAGACCACCCCCCATGTTTACTTTTCGACCAGCTCTTTCTGGAGCGGTTGCCTGAGGACATCAGAGTCCAGTTGGTGGACACTAACATAGATGACCACCGGAAGCTGGCCAAAAGGGCGGACTCCTTATGGGCAGCCAGGGACATGGGAGCCAGTGCCAGTGCAATTCAACGTCGTCCGTTTTCAGTGCCAAAGTCTAAGAATCCGATCGCTTCTCAGGACAATCTCTGCTTTTATCATCGAAAGTATGGCAAGTTAGCTCGGCAATGCCGGGATCCTTGTTCCTGGTCGGGAAACGAGCAGGCCGGTCGTCAGTAGTGGCCTCGGCGACCGGCCTTAACGATAGCCTCCTTTTCATCTGGGACAGAAATTCTGGGCGCCAGTTTCTTGTGGACACAGGAGCAGAGGTCAGTGTTTTCCCCTGTACCGGACTCGACACACGTATCGAGCAGTCAGGTCCCTCACTCACGGCAGCTAACGGCAGCACAATCAGGACATATGGGGTGCGAACTATCTCGTTATGTTTTGCCTCACACCAATATGAATGGGATTTCATCATTGCAGATGTGTCCCGTCCTTTACTGGGGGCTGATTTCCTGCGCTCCAACTCTCTCCTAGTTGACCTCAACGGCAAGCGTCTCGTGCATGCCGAGACCTATCTCTCCATTCCTTTGGGGAAGGCTGCGACGTCTGCTCCTCACCTGGATGCCATCTCAAGCTCCACACATCAGTACGACATACTTCTCTCAGATTTTCCAGACGTCACTGTCCCAAAATTTGCCCAACCGTCCACCAAGCATGGCGTGGAACACTTTATTACCACCAAGGGTCCTCCGATACATGCACATGCCCGCCGCCTTCCGCCAGATAAGCTAGCAATCGCCAAGGCCGAATTCGCTAGTATGGAATCCATGGGGATTATTCGTCGCTCATCTAGCCCTTGGGCATCCCCGCTGCACATGGTTCCCAAGGCATCAGGGGGTTGGCACCCCTGCGGAGATTATAGACGCCTCAACGATGCTACGGTACCTGACCGTTACCCTGTGCCTTACATCCAGGATTTCTCAACCCTCCTTGCCGGCGCTCATATTTTCTCGAAGGTCGACCTGGTGCGCGGTTATCACCAGATCCCTCGTTGCAGCAGATGTGCCCAAAACTTCCATCATCACTCCGTTTGGGCTCTATGAGTTCCTCAGAATGCCTTTTGGGCTCAAGAATGCTGCCCAGGCTTTCCAGCGCTTGATGGATACTGTCTGCCATGGCCTGGAATTTGTCTTCGTCTACCTGGACGACATCCTGGTGGCCAGCAGAGATGCCACAGAGCACAAGATCCACCTTCGTCAGTTGTTCCAACGCCTCCAGGACCACGGCCTGGTTCTCAATGTTGCAAAGTGTCAGTTCGGCCTCTCCCAAATCGATTTCTTGGGACACCGTATCACTCAGCATGGCGCCATGCCTTTGCCTGATAAGGTGAGTGCCATTAGCCAGTTCAGGCAGCCAACCACTGTCAAGGGCCTCCAGGAGTTTGTGGGTATGGTAAATTTTTACCACCGTTTCATTCCGGCCGCTGCTCAGATTATGTTACCCCTCTTTTCAGCTTTGTCCGGCAAACCTAAGACCTTGGAGTGGAATGATGTCATGGTCAAGGCGTTTCGGGACACCAAGAGAGCATTGGCCGGAGCCACAATGCTCACACATCCACGTCACAATGCATCTACTTCGCTCACGGTGGACGCTTCAGAGTCGGCAGTAGGTGCAGTGCTCCAGCAGTTAGTGCATGGCATTTGGCAGCCCCTGGCATTCTTCAGCAAGCAGCTGCGTTCACCTGAAAGGAAGTATAGTGCTTTCGACCGTGAGCTGCTGGCTCTCTATCTTGGAATACGACATTTCAGATACTTTTTGGAGGGTCGTTCGTTTATCGCGTATACAGACCATAAGCCCCTCACTTTCTCCATGGCCAAGATATCTGACCCTTGGTCTGCCCGTCAACAGCGTCATCTCGCCTACATCTCTGAGTTTACCACAGACATTCGACATGTACAGGGTAAAGACAACCAGGTGGCCGACGCACTCTCCAGAGTAACAATTGATGCCATCCACGAGGGAGTTGATTATGCTGCCATGGCGGCCAGCCAACAGGACGACCCTGATGTACAAGCTTACCGCACGGCTATTTCTGGTCTCAAACTCGAAGACATTTCTTTCGGACCAAATGATGTTACTCTACTTTGTGACATTTCCACCGGCCAACCCAGGCCTGTTGTTCCTGCTGGTTGGAGACGCAAGGTTTTCGATCTGGTGCATGGCCTATCCCATCCTTCCGTGCGCACTACACGACAACTTATGGCTTCAAAGTTCATCTGGCACGGCCTCCGTAAGCAGGTTGGAATACGGGCCAAGGCCTGCATCCCTTGTCAAACATCCAAGGTTCAGCGCCACATCAGGGCTCCACTTCAGACATTCCAGGTCCCTCACCGACGTTTCGATCATATCAATGTGGATATAGTGGGCCCTCTTCCACCTTCCAATGGATTCACCTATCTCCTCACTGTGGTAGACCGATTTACCCGATGGCCCGAAGCAATCCCTCTCTCCAATAAATCCACCCCCACCTGCGCCCAAGCTTTGATCACACATTGGATTGCCCGTTTCGGTGTTCCTATGGACATGTCATCTGACAGGGGATCACAGTTCACTTCACAGCTGTGGGCATCCATCTCACAGTTGTTGGGAATTAAGCTGCATCACACGACCTCCTACCACCCACAGTCGAATGGCCTTGTTGAGCAATTCCATCGGCACATGAAGTCAGCTTTGCGAGCTCGCTTAACCGGCCCCAACTGGAGTGCTGAGTTACCATGGGTGCTTTTAGGAATCAGGACAGCTCCCAAGGAAGACTTGGGATGCTCTTCAGCTGAGCTGGTTTACGGTTACCCACTCACTGTCCCCGGGGATTTCATTGCCAACCATGGCCGGCAGTCAGACCACAGCTTCCAACTTCAGCGATTGCGGGACCAAGTGGGCACACTGGCCCCTATCCCTACCTCTCAACACGGTCTTACACCTATGGCAGTTCCCGCTGACCTACAAAAGGCCAAGTTCATTTTCATCCGTCGTGACGCTCATCGTACACCCCTACAGCGCCCCTACGAGGGCCCTTTCAGGGTCATCGAGAGTGGACCTAAGACTTTCAAAGTTGACATTGGTGGCAAGACAGAGATCATCACAGTCGACAGATTGAAGCTGGCCCACCAAGACTTCGATAGCCCTGTTCAGGTAGCACAGCCACGTCCTCGAGGCCGTCCTCCAGGTAAACGTCAGCAAACACTTTCTCCCTCTCCGGTTCAGGCTTCACCGCCCACATCCGCTCCAGTTCAAGCTTCACAGCCCACAGATACCCTGCTGCCACACCGCACCAGAGCAGGTCGTCAGATTTTTCCTCCAACAAGATACATTTCGGTTCTGGGGGGGGGGTTATGTAGGGGACATATTTCGAACCTATATGTTTGCGTTTTGTCGATCTTTACCGACTGGGTATTACTTGTCAGATGTGTTGTGCTGTTCTCGTGGAGTAGAAAAGAAAGTTGCTATTCTCTTTTAGTAATCGCTTCAATATCAACACTGTAAAACTATGCGGATGGGATACATTAGAATAACTCTATATCAACACTGTAAAACTATGTGGGTGAGATACATTAGAATAACTCTATATCAACACTGTAAAACTATGTGGGTGAGATACATTAGAATAACTCTATATCAACACTGTAAAACTATGTGGGTGAGATACATTAGAATAACTCTATATCAACACTGTAAAACTATGTGGATGGGATAATTAGAATAACTCTATATCAACACTGTAAAACTATGTGGGTGAGATACATTAGAATAACTCTATATCAACACTGTAAAACTATGTGGATGGGATACATTAGAATAACTCTATATCAACACTGTAAAACTATGTGGATGAGATACATTAGAATAACTCTATATCAACACTGTAAAACTATGTGGATGGGATACATTAGAATAACTCTATATCAACACTGTAAAACTATGTGGGTGAGATACATTAGAATAACTCTATATCAACACTGTAAAACTATGTGGATGAGATACATTAGAATAACTCTATATCAACACTGTAAAACTATGTGGATGAGATACATTAGAATAACTCTATATCAACACTGTAAAACTATGTGGGTGAGATACATTAGAATAACTCTATATCAACACTGTAAAACTATGTGGGTGAGATACATTAGAATAACTCTATATCAACACTGTAAAACTATGTGGGAGAGATACATTAGAATAACTCTATATCAACACTGTAAAACTATGTGGATGGGATAATTAGAATAACTCTATATCAACACTGTAAAACTATGTGGGTGAGATACATTAGAATAACTCTATATCAACACTGTAAAACTATGTGGATGGGATACATTAGAATAACTCTATATCAACACTGTAAAACTATGTGGATGAGATACATTAGAATAACTCTATATCAACACTGTAAAACTATGTGGATGGGATACATTAGAATAACTCTATATCAACACTGTAAAACTATGTGGGTGAGATACATTAGAATAACTCTATATCAACACTGTAAAACTATGTGGATGAGATACATTAGAATAACTCTATATCAACACTGTAAAACTATGTGGATGAGATACATTAGAATAACTCTATATCAACACTGTAAAACTATGTGGGTGAGATACATTAGAATAACTCTATATCAACACTGTAAAACTATGTGGATGGGATACATTAGAATAACTCTATATCAACACTGTAAACTATGTGGATGGGATACATTAGAATAACTCTATATCAACACTGTAAAACTATGTGGGTGAGATACATTAGAATAACTCTATATCAACACTGTAAACTATGTGGATGGGATACATTAGAATAACTCTATATCAACACTGTAAACTATGTGGATGGGATACATTAGAATAACTCTATATCAACACTGTAAAACTATGTGGATGGGATACATTAGAATAACTCTATATCAACACTGTAAAACTATGTGGGTGAGATACATTAGAATAACTCTATATCAACACTGTAAAACTATGTGGATGGGATACATTAGAATAACTCTATATCAACACTGTAAAACTATGTGGATGGGATACATTAGAATAGCTCTATATCAACACTGTAAAACTATGCGGATGGGATACATTAGAATAACTCTATATCAACACTGTAAAACTATGTGGATGGGATACATTAGAATAACTCTATATCAACACTGTAAAACTATGTGGGTGAGATACATTAGAATAACTCTATATCAACACTGTAAAACTATGTGGATGGGATACATTAGAATAACTCTATATCAACACTGTAAAACTATGTGGGTGAGATACATTAGAATAACTCTATATCAACACTATAAAACTATGTGGATGGGATACATTAGAATAACTCTATATCAACACTGTAAAACTATGTAGGTGAGATACATTAGAATAACTCTATATCAACACTGTAAAACTATGCGGATGGGATACATTAGAATAACTCTATATCAAGACTGTAAAACTATGTGGATGGGATACATTAGAATAACTCTATATCAACACTGTAAAACTATGTGGGTGAGATACATTAGAATAACTCTATATCAACACTGTAAAACTATGCGGATGGGATACATTAGAATAACTCTATATCAACATTGTAAAACTATGTGGGTGAGATACATTAGAATAACTCTATATCAACACTGTAAAACTATGTGGGTGAGATACATTAGAATAACTCTATATCAACACTGTAAAACTATGTGGATGATATACATTAGAATAACTCTATATCAACACTGTAATACTATGTGGATGGGATACATTAGAATAACTCTATATCAACACTGTAAAACTATGTGGGTGAGATACATTAGAATAACTCTATATCAACACTGTAAAACTATGTGGGTGAGATACATTAGAATAACTCTATATCAACACTGTAAACTATGTGGGTGAGATACATTAGAATAACTCTATATCAACACTGTAAAACTATGTGGGTGAGATACATTAGAATAACTCTATATCAACACTGTAAAACTATGCGGATGGGATACATTAGAATAACTCTATATCAACACTGTAAAACTATGTGGGTGAGATACATTAGAATAACTCTATATCAACACTGTAAAACTATGTGGGTGGATACATTAGAATAACTATATCAACACTGTAAAACTATGTGGATGGGATACATTAGAATAACTCTATATCAACACTGTAAAACTATGTGGGTGAGATACATTAGAATAACTCTATATCAACACTGTAAAACTATGCGGATGGGATACATTAGAATAACTCTATATCAACACTGTAAAACTATGTGGATGGGATACATTAGAATAACTCTATATCAACACTGTAAAACTATGTGGATGGGATACATTAGAATAACTCTATATCAACACTATAAAACTATGTGGATGGGATACATTAGAATAACTCTATATCAACACTGTAAAACTATGTGGGTGAGATACATTAGAATAACTCTATATCAACACTGTAAAACTATGCGGATGGGATACATTAGAATAACTCTATATAGACACTGTAAAACTATGTGGGTGAGATACATTAGAATAACTCTATATCAACACTGTAAAACTATGCGGATGAGATACATTAGAATAACTCTATATCAACACTGTAAAACTATGCGGGTGAGATACACATTACAACAACCACTGTAACTATGGCGATAAGTTCATTAGCTATATCTCCACTGTATGCATGGAGATGAGCTACTTAGAACAACTATATATCACTCCTGTAAGAATGACTCCATATCTCCACTGACTATGATGGTAAGCTACATTAGAGTAACTCTATATCACTAACTATGGGGATGAGCTACAATAGAATACTCTCAACAAACTCTCACTTGACATTATAAAATTACAATGACCTTCTCAATAATCAACTTGAATTTTTACTCCCTTGACATTTCCACCAGATGCTCTAGCCTTCAGCAGGAATATTCCTAATGAAGGCTAGAGCATCTAGTCGAAATGTCAAGTGAGTAAATTCATTGAGAAGGTCACTGTAAGTACATTAGAATAACTCAAATCACCACTATAACTAAAGGGATGAGCTACATTGTTCTATATCATGGTGGTGAGCTACATTGCTCTATATCATGGTGGTGAGCTACTCTATATCATGGTGGTGCATTGTTCTATATCATGGTGATGAGCTACATTGTTCTATATCATGGTGGTGAGCTACATTGCTCTATATCATGGTGGTGAGCTACTCTATATCATGGTGGTGCATTGTTCTATATCATGGTGATGAGCTACATTGTTCTATATCATGGTGGTGCATTGTTCTATATCATGGTGATGAGCTACATTGTTCTATATCATGGTGGTGAGCTACTCTATATCATGGTGGTGAGCTACTCTATATCATGATGGTGAGCTACATTGCTCTATATCATGGCGGTGAGCTACATTGTTCTATATCATGGTGGTGAGCTACTCTATATCATGGTGATGAGCTACATTGTTCTATATCATGGTGGTGAGCTACTCTATATCATGGTGGTGAGCTACTCTATATCATGGAGGTGAGCTACACTGTTCTATATCATGGTGGTGAGCTACTCTATATCATGGTGGTGAGCTGCATTGTTCTATATCATGGTGGTGAGCTACATTGCTCTATATCATGGCGGTGAGCTACATTGCTCTATATCATGGCGGTGAGCTACATTGTTCTATATCATGGTGGTGAGCTACTCTATATCATGGTGATGAGCTACATTGTTCTATATCATGGTGGTGAGCTACTCTATATCATGGTGGTGAGCTACTCTATATCATGGTGGTGAGCTACTCTATATCATGGTGGTGAGCTACATTGTTCTATATCATGGTGGTGAGCTACTCTATATCATGGTGGTGAGCTACTCTATATCATGGTGGTGAGCTACTCTATATCATGGTGGTGAGCTACATTGTTCTATATCATGGTGGTGAGCTACTCTATATCATGGTGGTGAGCTACTCTATATCATGGTGGTGAGCTACTCTATATCATGGTGGTGAGCTACTCTATATCATGGTGGTGAGCTACTCTATATCATGGTGGTGAGCTACATTGTTCTATATCATGGTGGTGAGCTACTCTATATCATGGTGGTGAGCTACTCTATATCATGGTGGTGAGCTACTCTATATCATGGTGGTGAGCTACATTGTTCTATATCATGGTGGTGAGCTACTCTATATCATGGTGGTGAGCTACTCTATATCATGGTGGTGAGCTACACTGTTCTATATCATGGTGGTGAGCTACTCTATATCATGGTGGTGAGCTACTCTATATCATGGTGGTGAGCTACATTGTTCTATATCATGGTGGTGAGCTACTCTATATCATGGTGGTGAGCTACTCTATATCATGGTGGTGAGCTACTCTATATCATGGTGGTGAGCTACATTGTTCTATATCATGGTGGTGAGCTACTCTATATCATGGTGGTGAGCTACTCTATATCATGGTGGTGAGCTACTCTATATCATGGTGGTGAGCTACTCTATATCATGATGGTGAGCTACTCTATATCATGGTGGTGAGCTACATTGTTCTATATCATGATGGTGAGCTATATTGTTCTATATCATGGTGGTGAGCTACTCTATATCATGGTGGTGAGCTACTCTATATCATGGTGGTGCATTGTTCTATATCATGGTGGTGAGCTACTCTATATCATGGTGGTGAGCTACATTGTTCTATATCATGGTGGTGAGCTACTCTATATCATGGTGGTGAGCTACTCTATATCATGGTGGTGAGCTACTCTATATCATGGTGGTGAGCTACTCTATATCATGGTGGTGAGCTACTCTATATCATGGTGGTGAGCTACTCTATATCATGGTGGTGAGCTACATTATTCTATATCATGGTGGTGAGCTACTCTATATCATGGTGGTGAGCTACTCTATATCATGGTGGTGAGCTACTCTATATCATGGTGGTGAGCTACTCTATATCATGGTGGTGAGCTACATTATTCTATATCATGGTGGTGAGCTACTCTATATCATGGTGGTGAGCTACTCTATATCATGGTGGTGAGCTGCATTGTTCTATATCATGGTGGTGAGCTACTCTATATCATGGTGGTGAGTTACTCTATATCATGGTGGTGAGCTACATTGTTCTATATCATGGTGGTGAGCTACTCTATATCATGGTGGTGAGCTACTCTATATCATGGTGGTGAGCTACATTGTTCTATATCATGGTGGTGAGCTACTCTATATCATGGTGGTGAGCTACTCTATATCATGGTGGTGAGCTACATTGTTCTATATCATGGTGGTGAGCTACTCTATATCATGGTGGTGAGCTACTCTATATCATGGTGGTGAGCTACTCTATATCATGGTGGTGAGCTACATTGTTCTATATCATGATGGTGAGCTATATTGTTCTATATCATGGTGGTGAGCTACTCTATATCATGGTGGTGAGCTACTCTATATCATGGTGGTGAGCTACATTGTTCTATATCATGGTGGTGAGCTACTCTATATCATGGTGGTGAGCTACTCTATATCATGGTGGTGAGCTACTCTATATCATGGTGGTGAGCTACTCTATATCATGGTGGTGAGCTACTCTATATCATGGTGGTGAGCTACATTGTTCTATATCATGGTGGTGAGCTACTCTATATCATGGTGGTGAGCTACATTATTCTATATCATGGTGGTGAGCTACTCTATATCATGGTGGTGAGCTGCATTGTTCTATATCATGGTGGTGAGCTACTCTATATCATGGTGGTGAGCTACTCTATATCATGGTGGTGAGTTACTCTATATCATGGTGGTGAGCTACATTGTTCTATATCATGGTGGTGAGCTACTCTATATCATGGTGGTGAGCTACATTGTTCTATATCATGGTGGTGAGCTACTCTATATCATGGTGGTGAGCTACTCTATATCATGGTGGTGAGCTACTCTATATCATGGTGGTGAGCTACATTGTTCTATATCATGGTGGTGAGCTACTCTATATCATGGTGGTGAGCTACTCTATATCATGGTGGTGAGCTACTCTATATCATGGTGGTGAGCTACACTGTTCTATATCATGGTGGTGAGCTACATGGTTCTATATCATGGTGGTGAGCTATATTTAGATAACTTGCTCATGGATTGGGTGGGAAGATAAGAGAGGAGGAATAGGTAAGGTGGTAGCCAGGAAGGAGTGGGTTAGAACATCAAGAATCGGCTGTCGTCAAGTATAGTTGCACGGTGTAATGGCATGTAGATGCTTACCTCAGCACATTCTGATTGTGTCTGGTTACAGGTCCTCCATAAGTTGGTCATAACAAAGAAGCTGTTAGGCTCCTGAAAAGAACACACACAAAGAGAGCACTCACTCACAACACAACACAGAGTACCTGCTTATTAAATTACCAAAACAGGCTAAGAAAATGTGTTTATACATCCACAAGGCTAGAAGCTGCTACAGTCTGCTGTGCATTCCTCCATTAGCTATTAATGTGTGCTGTCCATAAGCAAAGTGCAGGACTGGACTTGGCTCCAGTCACCTCTTAAAATAATAAGATCCACAGTTCAAATAAAAACCAACAGGGCCACTGCCAGGAGGTGAATGCAGCTTCAATTTTCTTTTTCAACTGTTAAGTAGTTTTAATTTCCTATCCCACCCTCCCACCTCACCTATCCCACCCTCCCACCTCACCTATCCCACCCTCCCACCTCACCTATCCCACCCTCCCACCTCACCTATCCCACCCTCCCACCTCACCTATCCCACCCTCTCACCTCACCTATCCCACCCTCTCACCTCACCTATCCCACCCTCCCACCTCACCTATCCCACCCTCTCACCTCACCTATCCCACCCTCCCACCTCACCTATCCCACCCTCCCACCTCACCTATCCCACCCTCCCACCTCACCTATCCCACCCTCCCACCTCACCTATCCCACCCTCTCACCTCACCTATCCCACCCTCTCACCTCACCTATCCCACCCTCCCACCTCACCTATCCCACCCTCCCACCTCACCTATCCCACCCTCCCACCTCACCTATCCCACCCTCCCACCTCACCTATCCCACCCTCTCACCTCACCTATCCCACCCTCTCACCTCACCTATCCCACCCTCCCACCTCACCTATCCCACCCTCTCACCTCACCTATCCCACCCTCCCACCTCACCTATCCCACCCTCCCACCTCACCTATCCCACCCTCCCACCTCACCTATCCCACCCTCCCACCTCACCTATCATCACCTACACACTTACAAAAAACATGTTCGACAGGTGCCAATAGAGCAAATGGGTTTTGTTTGGGTGGCCTGCTATGTCAGTCAGTCTGATGGGTGCCACAATACTCACCAGGGAGGACCCAGGCATGTGCGTATAGCCTAGGCTGAGTGGACCAAGTCTGGTCATGGGGGGACCCTCACTAATTGTCCATTAGGCTTGTATATGCATGTGTGTGCAGAGCATTCCTGCTCGGATGTGGTTTGGGGGTGTGGTTTTCTAGGCCATAGGCACCCAATAGTCCAACAGGTACTAAACTCTCTTACAGTTACAATCAATCTCAGTTATGAACCCTCTTGCTAATTAACTAACTGCTATTAACATTAAGCTCCTTTTTTTAACTGAAGACAACTGGAGGATCGTACCCATAGCAACAGAGAAAACATCATTCAGTGATGTTCTGATGCTTCTGTTCTAGTACAGAGAGACAATGCTGCGGTTGTCATAGGTTTTGAGTGCTGTGCATGCATGAATATTTGCAATGATGGGAAGTCCTGTACCGTACAAGTCAACATATTCTACATGCACTTACGCAAGCATGTATTAGGGGCTTGTGTTGATAGGGAGATGTGCTGGTGTGCCTGGTGACACAATACTTTGAGGGAGAGGGGAAGGAAAGGGACTTCTTTGATTTCCAAAAACAAGTCTGAATTAATGCCACAGTCCATGTTGTATAGTTATCACCAAGACCTATTAACAGTAGCCCTCGGTGTCCATGGACTTTCAAGTATCCATAGCATCCGAGAGACAAGCAGGCTCTTTCTAAATGTCGTCAACTTAGCTACCATCTATTATAATCTACTGCAGTGCGTATTCAAGGCTGCATGTATTATAAATAATTAAAGCTAGCTAGAACTGCCAATACAGGACTTGTCTGAAATATTCTGGCTATAACAGTAGATGTAGCATAGAACTGCTTAGCTCTAGTCAGACACAGACCATATTATTCTATGTGTTTCCCTTCATGATTGTCTGCCCCCTATCCACCCCTAATTTGGAAACTATAATCTTCTAAGGTGCCAGATTCTAAAGGTGTTTAGCAAAGCACACATCCTATATAGATAGTATACCCACATTACTGAGCACTACTGAGCACATCCACATGGAATACTGCTAATTGAAGCACACCTTCCACACACACAGCTTCTGACTACAGCTAGCACACTTCAATAGCAACTACTAGTAAAGAAAGTCGTAGGTTTATAATACGACATAGTACGACTGTGTGTGTCGCTAGTCACATTGACACGTACAACAATAGTAAACCCAACAATACAACGCCGCGCCCACCATCTTCCTTCCTTCACCTTTTGAGATTAAAAAAAATTATAAAAAAATTAAAAAAGTTATGAAATCGTGAAACCTGTATAAAATAAACCTGTATAAAATAAACTGTATAAAATAAACCCGTACCAAATAAACCTGTATAAAATAAACCTGTAAAAAATAAACCGTATAAAATAAACCCGTATAAAATAAACCCGCATAAAATAAACCCGCATAAAATAAACCCGCATAAAATAAACCCGCATAAAATAAACCCGCATAAAATAAACCCGTATAAAATAAACCCGTATAAAATAAACCCGTATAAAATAAACCCGTATAAAATAAACCCGTATAAAATAAACCCGTACCAAATAAACCTGTATAAAATAAACTTGTATAAAATAAACCGTATAAAATAAACCCGTATAAAATAAACCCGTATAAAATAAACCCGTATAAAATAAACCCGTATAAAATAAACCCGTATAAAATAAACCTGTATAAAATAAACCCGTATAAAATAAACCCGTATAAAATAAACCCGTATAAAATAAACACGTATAAAATAAACCCGTATAAAATAAACCCGTATAAAATAAACCCGTATAAAATAAACCTGTATAAAATAATTGGGTAAGTTAATCTGCACCACATCACACACTTCAAAAGTGCGCTGGGTGTTGAAGTAATTAGTAACTGACGCTAGCTCACCACACACCAGTTGCTGGAGTTGTGATGGCTAATTAGTGAAGAGTGTTGACATAATTATCAAGTCGGAGTCCAAGGACAACTCAATGTTACCCACTTCACACTTCTTCAAATAGAATTCCATTCTCCCCTAATACTTTTATGCCATGGGTCATTTAATAGCGAAATTTCATACCTTGGGGGGGGAGGGAGGAGAAGGGGGGAGGTGGAGGGGCAGGGGGAGGGAGAAGGGGTTATGTTGGGAAAACCATCTTTGAAAAAAAAAAACAATAATTTTTGACAAGTACATGACTCATCATAAGTCATCGTTTTAAGCTATGGAAGTGTGAGGAGTGTCATCTGGAACCTTGGGTGGATTCCAGCGTGTGTAAGGCAAGAGAAGAGGAAGAGAAACAGTCTCAGTGTGTTGTGTGTGTGTGTGGGGGGGAGTGATGTGGAAATTGGCTCCACAATTCTAGCATTAAGCCCAGTGTTACTTGCTCCAAGGGGAGAAGAATGGGAAGAATGCAGTGGAACATCTCTAGTTCAATATGCGAACACAAAAATTCCTCAATACCCACATGAAGTAAATATCCCTTCGTGGATGCGCCTTCAAGTAGACATTACAAGAGGCTAAACCTCTGAGGGAGCCCTCCTTGGTCCACACTCATCAAGTCTCGTGGATGGTGTGCAGACACTGAGCAGGTGTGCTCATCAGAGCAGACCATTTATTCGGCGGTTACATTTAAGGATGAGGTTGCCTGCACTGAAAATACCTAGAGAGCGCAAAAGACGATGTTTGGGGAAAGTGTTCAGTAGTAAGCAACTAGACTACACACACACACACTGAGCAACCTGGTTCCATCAGCCATGCAATGGATTTCTGCTCCAAAAAGAACATCCATCAGCATGTGGCAGTTGCCTAGTAGACAAGCAACACTCGCACTTAGGTTGGGTGTGTGTAGGTTATCTATGTCATCTGTGGGAATGGCTAAGTCCGTAGATCAGGTCAGGTCTCGCCAACTAGAGGGTCAACTAATGGAGAACCAGAACAAAAATGTTTCTATAAAAACAAACAATGGCATTGCATTGGCCTGCCAAAATAAATAAAAACAAGAACAGTCCCACGTCTGTCGGAGCCTGTGAGGGGACCCTTACCATATGGACATGTACGCCAATATTATACCGCTCTTTATAAAAATCCGTGTAATTATTGGTGTGTGTAAAATCAACAATTTTTCGCCTCTGGTTGGCTTTCTCCTTTTTCGTCCAATTTCTGATGCTGAAGATCTAACAGATTAATTTTTTTTTTAATAACCAAGAAATGTATTTTATTAAGATTCTATTTGTGATAATGGATGGAGCAAAAGTTAATAATGGAGGAAGATTTGGGTTCACATTATCTGAAATGGTAAAAGGTCGTCTAACAGGTTGTGGTTTACGTCTTCACAGTAAAGGTCGTCTTACAGGTGTGGTGTACGTCTTCATAGTAAAGGTCGTCTAACCGGTTGTGAAGTACGTCTGCACAGTAAAGGTCGTCTAACTGGTTGTGAAGTACGTCTGCACAGTAAAGGTTGTGTACGTCTTCATAGTAAAGGTCGTCTAACTGGTTGTGAAGTACATCTGCACAGTAAAGGTTGTCTAACAGGTTGTGGTGTGCGTACGTCCAATCATGTTTCCTTTAGTTTATTTTGACCACACCCACCAACATAGCCAGCTGTTTAAAAAGTTGTTGCAGCTAATCATTTAAAATTTTAATTCTTAAATTAATTCTCGAGCGTTTGGTTGGTTAGTTGCAATGTGGAGAGCCAAACCTCCAGCAACATCAGAGTCGAAGTCAGAGTCCCGACAAGTCCCAACTTCTACGACTCCAGACCTCACAATGATGTTGTCATTGTCATTGCTAGAGTCAGTCCTTTGGTAAAGGGTCGGCTCCAAGGACTTGCTAGAGCTGCGAACTTCAATTTGCTCTTCCACTGAACTTTTTCATGAAACGAGATTCCAATAGAGCACTAACTTGCTCTGCTCACAATACCTCATGTGACCTAGTGAGATTTGAGTTGACGATCCATTCATGCCTGATGGCCTAATCAAGAATCATTTAGTCGTGGAAAGGCACTGGACAATTTGGAGTTGTTTAGTACTAAAATCATTATGGCTGGACCTACCAGCATGTGCGAGGGAAATAACAGAGACAGACAGACCATAGGAACTTGAAGATAAACCTCATGTTAAAACAGGTCTGCTGGTTTACTACCCTTACTGAAGGACTCAAGGCATGCTGGAAGTGTTTAGGTCTGCTGGTTTACTACCTTAGTGAAGGACTCAAGGCATGCTGGGAGTGTTGAGGTCTGCTGGTTTACTACCTTAGTGAAGGATTCAAGGCATGCTGGAAGTGTTTAGGTCTGCTGGTTTACTACCCTTAGTGAAGGACTCAAGGCATGCTGGAAGTGTTTAGGTCTGCTGGTTTACTACCTTAGTGAAGGACTCAAGGCATACTGGAAGTGTTTAGGTCTGCTGGTTTACTACCTTAGTGAAGGACTCAAGGCATACTGGAAGTGTTTAGGTCTGCTGGTTTACTACCTTAGTGAAGGATTCAAGGCATGCTGGGAGTGTTGAGGTCTGCTGGTTTACTACCTTAGTGAAGGACTCAAGGCATGGTGGGAGTGTTGAGGTCTGCTGGTTTACTACCTTAGTGAAGGACTCAAGGCATGCTGGAAGTGTTTAGGTCTGCTGGTTTACTACCCTTAGTGAAGGACTCAAGGCAGCTGGAAGTGTTTAGGTCTGCTGGTTCACTACCTTAGTGAAGGACTCAAGGCATGCTGGAAGTGTTTAGGTCTGCTGGTTTACTACCTTAGTGAAGGACTCAAGGCATGCTGGAAGTGTTTAGGTCTGCTGGTTCACTACCTTAGTGAAGGACTCAAGGCAGCTGGAAGTGTTTAGGTCTGCTGGTTCACTACCTTAGTAGTGAAGGATTCAAGGCATGCTGGAAGTGTTTAGGTCTGCTGGTTCACTACCTTAGTGAAGGACTCAAGGCAGCTGGAAGTGTTTAGGTCTGCTGGTTTACTACCTTAGTGAAGGACTCAAGGCATGCTAGAAGTGTTTAGGTCTGCTGGTTTACTACCTTAGTGAAGGACTGAAGGCATGCTGGAAGTGTTTAGGTCTGCTGGTTCACTACCTTAGTGAAGGACTCAAGGCAGCTGGAAGTGTTTAGGTCTGCTGGTTCACTACCTTAGTGAAGGATTCAAGGCATGCTGGAAGTGTTTAGGTCTGCTGGTTTACTACCTTAGTGAAGGACTCAAGGCATGCTGGAAGTGTTTGGGTCTGCTGGTTTACTACCTTAGTGAAGGATTCAAGGCATGCTGGAAGTGTTTAGGTCTGCTGGTTTACTACCTTAGTGAAGGACTCGACATGCTGGAAGTGTTTAGGTCTGCTGGTTTACTACCTTAGTGAAGGACTCAAGGCATGCTGGAAGTGTTTAGGTCTTGCTGGTTCATTACCTTAGTGAAGGATTCAAGGCATGCTGGAAGTGTTTAGGTCTGCTGGTTCACTACCTTAGTGAAGGACTCAAGGCAGGCTGGAAGTGTTTAGGTCTGCTGGTTTACTACCTTAGTGAAGTACTCAAGGCATGCTAGAAGTGTTTAGGTCTGCTGGTTTACTACCTTAGTGAAGGACTCAAGGCATGCTGGAAGTGTTTAGGTCTGCTGGTTCACTACCTTAGTGAAGGACTCAAGGCAGCTGGAAGTGTTTAGGTCTGCTGGTTCACTACCTTAGTGAAGGATTCAAGGCATGCTGGAAGTGTTTAGGTCTGCTGGTTTACTACCTTAGTGAAGGACTCAAGGCATGCTGGAAGTGTTTAGGTCTGCTGGTTTACTACCTTAGTGAAGGACTCAAGGCAGCTGGAAGTGTTTAGGTCTGCTGGTTTACTACCTTAGTGAAGGATTCAAGGCATGCTGGAAGTGTTTAGGTCTGCTGGTTTACTACCTTAGTGAAGGACTCAAGGCATGCTGGAAGTGTTTAGGTCTGCTGGTTTACTACCTTAGTGAAGGACTCACGCTGGAAGTATTATTTGTTTGGGATAACAATGACTAAAACCAAGGCGCCAGAGCTGCTGAGGTGAGTTTCCCCCGAGAGGCGTAAGCTTTGTGTCTTTTTGGCGCCAAACACCATTTTGAAACGTGGGACAAATGAATATAGGAAGACCTGGCCCACTCCAATAATGTTGGGGCATCTGGTGGATCACGCAATTAGTCAGACCTACATGAATTCTACACTAGTCCAGATCGTCGAGAACGTCTAATGAGAGATTATGAGTCACTTCTATTTTTTACCGTCGTCTGCCATAATTAGAAGCCACGATAAGAAGCCATTAGAGCAACAGTTCTTATTGGTGTGAATAACATTAGAAGAAGGAAAACCACTATCCAGATGCTAGTATCAGTGGCAGTTAATTAGAGTAATTTATGGAACACATACCAACTGAGAGAGGTTACAAGCATAACAGGGGTCTCCATTAGTTGTCTTCCTGTGTGCAACAAGCATCTATGTTAAGTAATTCCATAAGCATGTTCAAGTACAGCTTTAGACATTGTCTCGATCATATACAATAGTACAGGTTTAAAAATAACATTATTCCTGATCAAGGCCAGAGAATTTGGCTGAGACGTCGAGCGAGTAGATTTTTAAGTTGATTATTGAGAAGGTGTGTATTATATAAAAAATTCTCCCCCCCCCCCCCTCAAATTTAATTATTTACCCGCACATGCCCAGTAGTCTGGTGAATCATAGTTAGATAGCCGCGCCTCTGGTTTGAGGGGTTGAGCACGCCTCCCCAAATCAAAGCAATAAATATTAAAAAATGGCTGACAATGGCAATTGCTGTCACGTACTCTCTCTCTCTTCCAGACTTTTGCTGCTGTTTCTGGCAGTTTGTTTGCCAAGGAAGACTCCATAGCAACCAGTGCCAACCAGAAGCCAATCGGATCCCCTTCGCTCATGCGATAGGAAGCACTCCTGGATGGATTTCCATACTGCAGAGTTTGTTGTAGACATTAGAAGACAGAGCATGCGTTTGCTTAGACCCATGGAGCTGAAACTGCGGCAGCTTCTATTCGATAATTATAAGTTACGCTTGCACTGCAAATACTGCCAGCAAACAAATAAACAATCAAATAATAAACATACAAACAAACAAACAAACCAGTCGGGGTTGGTTGGTCCTCTGGTTGGGGTGCGGCTACTTCTACACGGTACGATACAGTCAAACCACTCGGCACACTTGTGCAAAAATGTTTATGGTCAGAGGTCCTTGAAATGGCCACACCCTCAAACACGCATACTCGGCATGACTTTAGTAGGTGCTGTTCTTCTCGTGAAGCATGCCAGAACATATTACCAGCTGCAGATTTTTTTACTCACCGTACCCCATGGCGATGATTGTCTGCCCCTCAAGTCCATTCACATTCACTCACATACAGCGGAAGTTTGCACAGCCCGTGGCTCATGAATATTAATAGTCCTTCTTGATGCTTTTGTGGTCGGCGTGCAGAGCATTGGCTGGGAGTGTATTATGTGCGGTGAGCACATGGCGTATCCTGGGCACCATTTTGTTCAGGATCTGATCTTGCTCAAAAGTGGACTCAGAACACAGACAAAGCCGGAGCTGGTGCATGTAAAAAGAGTCCTGGGGGTCTGTTTCAGTACTGTTCTGTGTAGCATTGATGTCATGACGATGATAATAAGCTGGGATCGTCACATGAGGAAGCAACCAAACGATAATACCATTAGTTCAACATTCCTGTAAGCAAGTCCATATACCAGTACATGTGTAGCTAATTGCAAGTCCGTAGCCTGGTTCTTGGCTGGGGGGGGGGGTATCTATTGGACTGAATTAGTGTTCCCTTCGTCCATACTATGGTGCACCGTGGGAATGGCTTTCCCAGATAATTTAAAACAATTTGTTTCTCAGAAATGACGTGTTATGAGATTTGAGAGCATTTTCAAATAATTCTTTTGGAGTGAAAACAAGTTTCAAGTTATCCTAATTAGTCTCGAGGTACATATTTTATTACTACACATATTTCAGGACAGAGGACAGGAGATCATCAGGACAGAGGACTGGAGATCATCAGGACAGAGGACAGGAGATCATCAGGACAGAGGACAGGAGATCATCAGGACAGAGGACAGATCATCAGGACAGAGGACAGGAGATCATCAGGACAGAGGATAGGAGATCATCAGGACAGAGGACAGGAGATCATCAGGACAGAGGACAGGAGATCATCAGGACAGAGGACAGGAGATCATCAGGACAGAGGACAGGAGATCATCAGGACAGAGGACAGGAGATCATAAGGACAGAGGACAGGAGATCATCAGGACAGAGGACAGGAGATCATCAGGACAGAGGACAGGAGATCATCAGGACAGAGGACAGATCATCAGGACAGAGGACAGGAGATCATCAGGACAGAGGACAGGAGATCATCAGGACAGAGGACAGGAGATCATCAGGACAGAGGACAGGAGATCATCAGGACAGAGGACAGGAGATCATCAGGACAGAGGACAGATCATCAGGACAGAGGACAGGAGATCAGCTTGCTCCAGAGCAGTGTGATGGTACAAATAATGCTTATGCTCTTTGACCTTCGCACTTTTTTGTTCCACAAACGGAAAGGCCGAATGACCACTTGCTCCTCAAGTTGACCGCACAGAAAATAGCACAAGCAATAGAGAACACTCCGTCCACCTGCCGGCCCTACGCCATCCAGGGCTGCTCTGACAGCCACACATGACGAACACTAGGATTACAACCATCCAGGACCTGTGTGGGAAATACCTGGTCCTTGCCAGGTCTCTTGTGATGGTTCAACAGATGATACTTCTGGGCTGCAGTCAGGGCCTGTACAGTGTCACATATTTTTCGATGACTTTAATGAGAGTAAATATACCAGCTATGACCAGCAGAGTGCAGGTGGTCGATGACTGCAGTCTGCACCAACATCAGAGAGGTGTTGTGTGACACTCAGACTGGAAGCTTCGATGTCTTCCTCGTCCAGACTGGAAGCTTCGATGTCTTCCTCGTCCAGACTGGAAGCTTCGATGTCTTCCTCGTCCAGACTGGAAGCTTCGATGTCTTCCTCGTCATCCTAGTGCAGCTGGCTGGGTTGCTGTGACAACAGCCAGAGAAGTGCCATGAGAGGACTCCGAGCGAGCAGCATCATCACTTTACTTCGTTTTAGAAGTTAGCAACTGATCTAGAGGTTTGTGCAAGTACCAGCCAACCCCTTTGTCTCTTCCCTCAAGTCACCTCCTCCTCCCCACTAGGGGGCAAAATTTAAGCAAACGGCCAAACAAACAAAATGGCAACTGAAACGCTCTCCCCAGACTCCACCTAGTCTTGCCCCACCAGACTCCACCCTAGTCTCGTCCCACCAGACATGCTCTCCCCAGACTCCACCCTAGTCTTGCCCCACCAGACTCCACCCTAGTCTTACCCAACCAGACGTGCTCTCCCAAGACCCCACCCTAGTCCCACCCCATCAGACGTTAAATTGGCGAATTCAAACTGCAGACCACACCCACCAGACCTTGTCACCAGAGCTCAGCACTGGCAAGCAGGGAAGGATATTGCATTTTTCATTGCATACAATTTCACTGCAAGTTGTTATTAATCTGTTGATAGCTTACAAAAAAGTGTTGTGGGGTGCATCTGGGATGGGGTGGAGGGTTCGTCTGAACACCCCCCAAACCATCCCAGCCTACGAGCCTGAATACTGCTCATGAGAAACGGATGTGGTGTCAGTGATGGTGATGAAGGTCCTAGCCGGAAGACACCAAGACACCCGGTCAAGGTGTAGGTCTAACATCAGAGTGTAAGTACCTCATCAAAAATGTGAAAGAGTTCTTCAAAGAATAGAAGTGAAAGTCAATCACTAGAGGGAGTGTGAATGAGATAAAATCTTCCCCTTTATTTTTACCAGTTTCTCACACTCTACATAATATTGTTCCACTCACTGTGCATCTTCTGCCATTTTTTAACCTCTAGAAGATGCAATGACACCTCTTCATTTGTGTTGCTTGTTCCGATATTTGAATGTGCAGTGGGCTTTTATTGGAATGTATGCCCGAACATTTCATTGACAGCTCGCCCAAACTGTGCACATCGTTTCTTGTGGTTGATGGCATGCTGTGCTTGTGTTGGTGGAGCTAACCTTTTTTTTAAAGCATCTTCTGTACCACTAAAGAACTGGTGAGGAGACCTGCACCCGAGAAGCATATGTTGGTCTTAAGAAATTTTGAATAGAAGTGGATGTTATGATTTTCGAAGTGAAAGCAAATGCGAATGGACTTTTACTCTGTCACACCCTCTGGGTGTTGTTTTCACCATCTGCTTGTGTGCGTGTATGTGTGTGTGTGTGTGTATGTATGTATGTGTGTATGTAAGTGTGTACATGTCTGTGGGGAAAAAGGGGGAAACTTAAAAATAGCTGATGACCTTTACCAAACTTGGTGGAGATACGAATGCACCAAGAAACAAGATCAGGACCCAAACTACTGGCAGCTCTGGAAGGTCACGATCAAAGGTTGAAAGGTCACAATAAAAGGTTAATGGGAAGGATCTGGATCCTATAGGCTGGTTTTCATCGTACCTGCAGAGGCGGCTCAGTCAATTTTAAGATGGTCAGGCCAGGAAGTGGGTGTGGTAGGAATGGGTGTGGCTTTATGTTAAGACAGCAGCATTGTACCTACAATTGCTGACATAATATATTGCAGAAAGAATGTGCAGAAAGAATGCTGTTTGTTATCTATGTTTGCCCCCATGTACCTACAAAGGAAGTCATTGGCTCTATCATATTTCCTTGATTATGGACACTCTCTGTTCACTTCATGGCCAACTAGCTAGCTAGCTAGCTGTGTGTGCTAGTTGACGGCACACTCTATAAGAACTGCAGGCATATGCACAAGATCACTGGATCTCGAACAAGTGACAGTTATTGCTAACTAGTAGTAACAGTGTTCATACTCCAACCATTGTCCTCTACTAGTTTCACCTGTTTAATAGTCAGCTTTGTCACTCGAGAAGGAGTCGTCATCGTCAGTCCCTCCCACCTCTCCTGTGGAGTTTGGCCGTCTCGCTGGTGATGTTTGCTGCAGCTACTTGCCCAGGCTTTAAACAGTGAATGCTCTCATCATGTGATCATGCTGTCATCATCATGTGACCATGCTGTCATCATGTGACCAATCTGTCTCCACTGAAACAAGGTAACTTTTAAAAGTAATTTGATTATTACTTGAGTGGTGTCAGGTTGCTAAGCTTTCTTCTAACACTCGGGACAGCATTTCCTGTGGGGCCACTTCCTGCTGGTGGGTGGCCTTATCAAGGGGCATGTTATACTTCTTCAGTAAATGGCATGCAGGCTAATCGAGGAGATACGATACGTTTGTCTGTGAGATCTTGTGAGCTAGCAATATCTCGAGTTGTTCAGTCTTTCTTGTGACTTGAGGGAACACAGAGGGAACACAGAGGGAACACAGACACGATTGCACTCGAGGAATTGCATTAAATGACTGTTCATGTTCGTAGTCGGCACAAATAGCACGAAAAATGCACATGTGCCTACTAATGAACCACACCCATAAATTTAATAATGTACTGGAAGTGGTCCAGCCAAAGTCGGACTAGCCAGACTGTTGGGGCCACCACTGACCTGTACTGCCACGTACTGCCATGCTAGTTGGTGTGTAGTCCTACCTGTACTGCCATGCTAGTGGGTGTGTAGTCCTACCTGTACTGCCATGCTAGTTGGTGTGTAGTCCTACCTGTACTGCCATGCTAGTTGGTGTGTAGTCCTACCTGTACTGCCATGCTAGTGGGTGTGTAGTCCTACCTGTACTGCCATGCTAGTTGGTGTGTAGTCCTACCTGTACTGCCATGCTAGTTGGTGTGTAGTCCTACCTGTACTGCCATGCTAGTGGGTGTGTAGTCCTACCTGTACTGCCATGCTAGTTGGTGTGTAGTCCTACCTGTACTGCCATGCTAGTTGGTGTGTAGTCCTACCTGTACTGCCATGCTAGTTGGTGTGTAGTCCTGCCTGTACTGCCATGCTAGTTGGTGTGTAGTCCTACCTATACTGCCATGCTAGTTGTTATTGGACATTGCATGTACATGTAGGTGGTCAAAAGATATATTAAGGCAAGAAAACCCAGGTAAGCATCTCCACCGACAAAAACCCATGTATGAGCCTTGGCAAGAGATTTTGGATACCTTTAAGAGCTGTGAAGGAACTTACTTCTGGAGGGACGACGTAGTCTCCGGCATCAAATACTTGATCAGGGCTGTTGAAGAGTCCTCCACAGTTCTCCAGGTAATTAAGGCTGCCATTGTAAAAGAAAGATCCTTTCACTTTAGTGGTGACAGTTCCCGTGACCTGGCCGGTGATCTGATAGCCTCTCTCGTAGACTATGCCCCACCTAAAACAGGACAAACAGGACGTGATTGGCTGCACTCGTTAAGAATTAAAAACTAAACAATAACTTGTACAGTTCAGACCACACCCATTTTGATGCCTTACCAATTCTAAACAATAAAAAATAATATTGTATAAACCCAACAAGGTCCAGTTACAGGAAGTTATCATTAAATACAATACTTCCCCCTTGTTCATATAGTTCAAGGTACAATTGACAGCTGAAGAGACCAGCATAGCTATGGTGGATAGTTATATTGTGCATACACTGTAGAGACCAGCATAGCCCTACTTGCTATGGTGGATAGTTATATTGTGCATACACTGTAGAGACCAGCATAGCCCTACTTGCTATGGTGGATAGTTATATTGTGCATACACTGTAGAGACCAGCATAGCCATACTTGCTATGGTGGATAGTTATATTGTGCATGCACTGTAGAGACCAGCATAGCCCTACTTGCTATAGTGGATAGTTATATTGTGCATACACTGTAGAGACCTACTTGCTATGGTGGATAGTTATATTGTGCATACAGCTGTAGAGACCAGCATAGCCCTACTTGCTATGGTGGATAGTTATATTGTGTATATACACTGTAGAGACCAGCATAGCTATGGTGGATAGTTATATTGTGCATGCAGAGTCTTCATATATTCTTGTTGATGAGGTTGTCATTCTCACCTCTTGTCTTCCTACAGGGAGCTGGATGCAAGTGGCTATTCTTTCCCAATTCCTCCACTTTTAATACTAGCCTCCATTCTCCATTCCCAACACTCCACACGCGATGGCCATCTTTCCTGATCACAATACTAATATAGTGCACACACGCTACAAGGACTGAAATTCATGATGGTCTTGATCTATTCACTTTGAAATTTGTACAGTATTTGTCGGATACAGATTCTGCCGTTCTTTGAAGTGGTTGTGGTCAAGTAGATGGATTGGGCTTGTTTATTCAGCCCATATATATATATATTTCGTGCGTGATTATAAACACCATTTTTATATAATAAGTGACGTTCTCGGCAATCATGTATCTCGACATTTCAGTTAAAATGTTCCAGCCTTCATCTGGAATTCCCGATGAAGGCTAGAGCACTTAGCAGAAACATTGAGACACAAATTTTAACTTGATTGCCGAGAGTGTCACTTACGTCAGCCGAGAGTTTACCTGAAGGGAACACCAAGAGGTTGTAACATGTCCGGTCTTCCTCTCTTTCCTTCTCTTTCCACTCTGTAATTACTTGGCATACCTCTCTCCTTGTACTCTGTACAAGTCAGCACATGACAACCTTATCGCTTTGCTATCAGAGTCAGTCCCTTGTTAGCGGGCCAGTTACAGCCTCCTCCAAGGATAATACACATGCACATGCACACACACACACCAGCTACAGCCTCCTCCAAGGATAGTAGTACACATGCACATACACGCACACACACACGGCCGACAAGCAGTTTACCTGGGCTAGTCCATGCCTCTGCTGCTGCCACCAGTAGCTGTCCTGGGCTAGTCCATGCCTCTGCTGCTGCCACCAGTAGCTGTCCTGGGCTAGTCCATGCCTCTGCTGCTGCCACCAGTAGCTGTCCTGGGCTAGTCCATGCCTCTGCTGCTGCTACCAGTAGCTGTCCTGGGCTAGTCCATGCCTCTGCTGCTGCTACCAGTAGCTGTCCTGGGCTAGTCCATGCCTCTGCTGCTGCCACCAGTAGCTGTCCTGGGCTAGTCCATGCCTCTGCTGCTGCTACCAGTAGCTGTCCTGGGCTAGTCCATGCCTCTGCTGCTGCCACCAGTAGCTGTCCTGGGCTAGTCCATGCCTCTGCTGCTGCCACCAGTAGCTGTCCTGGGCTAGTCCATGCCTCTGCTGCTGCTACCAGTAGCTGTCCTGGGCTAGTCCATGCCTCTGCTGCTGCTACCAGTAGCTGTCCTGGGCTAGTCCATGCCTCTGCTGCTGCTACTAGTAGCTGTCCTGGGCTAGTCCATGCCTCTGCTGCTGCCACCAGTAGCTGTCCTGGGCTAGTCCATGCCTCTGCTGCTGGTACCAGTAGCTGTCCTGGGCTAGTCCATGCCTCTGCTGCTGCCACCAGTAGCTGTCCTGGGCTAGTCCATGCCTCTGCTGCTGCTACCAGTAGCTGTCCTGGGCTAGTCCATGCCTCTGCTGCTGCCACCAGTAGCTGTCCTGGGCTAGTCCATGCCTCTGCTGCTGCTACCAGTAGCTGTCCTGGGCTAGTCCATGCCTCTGCTGCTGCCACCAGTAGCTGTCCTGGGCTAGTCCATGCCTCTGCTGCTGCTACCAGTAGCTGTCCTGGGCTAGTCCATGCCTCTGCTGCTGCTACCAGTAGCTGTCCTGGGCTAGTCCATGCCTCTGCTGCTGCTACCAGTAGCTGTCCTGGGCTAGTCCATGCCTCTGCTGCTGCTACCAGTAGCTGTCCTGGGCTAGTCCATGCCTCTGCTGCTGCTACCAGTAGCTGTCCTGGGCTAGTCCATGCCTCTGCTGCTGCTACCAGTAGCTGTCCTGGGCTAGTCCATGCCTCTGCTGCTGCTACCAGTAGCTGTACTGGGCTAGTCCATGCCTCTGCTGCTGCTACCAGTAGCTGTCATGGGCTAGTCCATGCCTCTGCTGCTGCCACCAGTAGCTGTCCTGGGCTAGTCCATGCCTCTGCTGCTGCTACCAGTAGCTGTCCTGGGCTAGTCCATGCCTCTGCTGCTGCTACCAGTAGCTGTCCTGGGCTACTCCATGCCTCTGCTGCTGCTAATGCCATCCTATCATCTCACCATCCCCACTCACCTCAATGTGAAGATGACCTTGGCAGGTTGTGATCATACGTACACAAACCAGGTTGCTTGCATTCTTATATTAGTTTAAAACTCACTTCTTCATAGAAGAGAAGCTTTTCAATAAACCCAGTGCCCCCTCTCTCTTCTTTGCTGCAAACAATGCAACTGCTGAATAAGCTGCTTGCTGCCTGCTTACTCAAATTAATATTTCACACGAGGTAACACTGAGTTTAACAAGCACACCTCCCAGTGCTTTACACGAGGTAACACTGAGTTTAACAAGCACATCTCTCAGTACTTAACACGAGGTAACACTGAGTTTAACAAGCACACCTCCCAGTGCTTCACACGAGGTAACACTGAGTTTAACAATCACATCTCTCAGTACTTAACACGAGGTAACACTGAGTTTAACAAGCACACCTCCCAGTGCTTCACACGAGGTAACACTGAGTTTAACAAGCACACCTCCCAGTACTTAACACGAGGTAACACTGAGTTTAACAAGCACATCTCCCAGTGCTTCACACGAGGTAACACTGAGTTTAACAAGCACACCTCCCAGTGCTTCACACGAGGTAACACTGAGTTTAACAAGCACACCTCCCAGTGCTTCACACGAGGTAACACTGAGTTTAACAAGCACATCTGTCAGTGCTTCATAATAAATATATATAAATATATCAGACAATTTTTGTCTTTGGGAAATCTAATTCTTGGTACCAAAGTTGTTATGAATGGACCAAAGGTGCAACAGTTTGCATGTGGGAAAGAAGGAAGACAAGGCTTGGTGGACATGTTTATATTTTTTATTTTTTATTTTTAGCTCGCAATTTACTAGCTTAGTGAAGAATTCTTCAAGGCATGCTCAATTTACTAGCTTAGTGAAGGCATGCTCAATTTACTAGCTTAGTGAAAGATCCAAGGCATGCTTAGCTTAGTGGAGGATCCAAGGCATGCTCAATTTACTAGCTTAGTGAAAGATCCAAGGCATGCTCAATTTACTAGCTTAGTGGAATATCCAAGGTATGCTCCAAGTATTTTTGGAGCTAGAATGGCTGCCTCCACAGGCTGCTAAAGAAGCTATTACATGCTACCACACCCCCTTCTCTATGCTTAGATGCAACTTGAAAATAGTTGCTGAAATCAAATGACCTAGAGCTGTCTGACCTTTCCAGTGTACCACTCTATGTTGGTGATTGCTGGGTCTCCTTTTTGGCTCCTCTCTAGACTTGCAGCAAAATTGGTTACTTGCAACTGCTGCTTGATCAACATAAGCTTCCATTGCTATGCCAACAGAAAGCTGCATCCCACCTCACCAGCAACACGCTCTGTGGTGGGCTGTCTCAAAGGCAATAGACGTGCTAATTGAGTCTAGAGTTTGTGGGATACTACCTCATGAATTTCATAACAGCACTTCCGAATATTAGAGGTGTGTTCATAGTTCCTTTTTAAGTAGCTTCCAAAGTGTCGTTAAGATAAAATATAGCATTTTTTAAATCTCTACACATCCTGTGTTCTATATAGTGTAGTCCCTGCACACAAGTTTGATTAACACTACACAGTGCTCTATATACAGTGTTCTATATAGTGTAGTCCCCTGCACACAAGTTTGATTAACACTACACAGTGTTCTATATACAGTGTTCTATATAGTGTAGTCCCCTGCACACAAGTTTGATTAACACTACACAGTGCTCTATATACAGTGTTCTATATAGTGTAGTCCCCTGCACACAAGTTTGATTAACACTACACAGTGCTCTATATACAGTGTTCTATATAGTGTAGTCCCCTGCACACAAGTTTGATTAACACTACACAGTGTTCTATATACAGTGTTCTATATAGTGTAGTCCCCTGCACACAAGTTTGATTAACACTACACAGTGTTCTATATACAGTGTTCTATATAGTGTAGTCCCCTGCACACAAGTTTGATTGACACTTCACAGTTCTCTATATACAGTGTTCTATATAGTGTAGTCCCTGCACACAAGTTTGATTAACACTACACAGTGCTCTATATACAGTGTTCTATATAGTGTAGTCCCCTGCACACAAGTTTGATTAACACTACACAGTGCTCTATATACAGTGTTCTATATAGTGTAGTCCCCTGCACACAAGTTTGATTAACACTACACAGTTCTCTATATACAGTGTTCTATATAGTGTAGTCCCTGCACACAAGTTTGATTAACACTACACAGTGCACTATATACAGTGTTCTATAATGCAGGGTGCTCCATATACAGTATTCTAATTGACCTAGGCAGCTGAAGATATTATTGTGACAGTGGGTCCACGCTAACAGGTTATGAGAAAGCCAATGGATGAGGGCCAACGTTGCTCATTGCTTGACCACAGTGCAAGAACCTCCCTCTCACCTCAGTTGCATTCATTGTGGCCGCAATATTGATGGAAATAAAGTTGATCTCAAGAAAAGAGTAGAATAGCATTCTCTATATATGGGAGAATGGGTTAATTAAACCAACCTTTGGTAACGACAGGCAGCAGAAATAACAAATGCACACACAAACACACACACACACCCACCCCCACACCCCCCACACACACAACAGAGCTCATATCTCGGTCTAAATCTCACTTTGAAAGCTTCTTAGCTTCCTAAAGGCAACTCCCAGTCGTCCAGACTTTTAAGAACGATGGTGACATCACTCTTATCTATATTCTCTTGTTCCCATAAGTCCATTCATAATAGTGTTAGTACCAGAAGACACAAACCCAACCTTCCAATGCCTTGTCATAACTAATCTGTTTCTCGGGATGGCACTGGGTAAAAATGTGTAAAAATGTCAGACATGTTAGCCTCGTTGACTTGGCATTCTTAGCAGAAGGAGAGGCCTCAGAGTTGGCACATGGCAATCTTGTTCTAATAAAAAATGAAAGGGGAATGACATCTGCTGTTTATTATGAGGAGCGCATCTGTGCAGCTGTCACCGAGTCCTCGAAATCTGAACCATGAACAAGATCTATTAACAACAACTCTATTGGATGGACTTGTCACGAGGAAA
This sequence comes from Cladorhizidae sp. MBARI D1340-BT2, assembly GCA_028752905.1. Taxonomy (NCBI): domain Eukaryota; kingdom Metazoa; phylum Porifera; class Demospongiae; order Poecilosclerida; family Cladorhizidae; species Cladorhizidae sp. MBARI D1340-BT2. Next base: position 19,699,805 of record JAQNBH010000009.1, read on the forward strand.
AAAAGGGAGCGCGACTGTAGCCATGGTGACCACAACCAGTTGGAGAGTGTCTTACATTAAAAATCATGCACACCAAATATTACTATTATACGGAGTTTGTTTTTAAAATATATTAGTGTGCATGAATTTAAATGGTAAAGGGTTGTCCAACTGGCTGTGGTCTACGTGGGTACGGTCTTGTTTCCTTTCTTTCTTGACAAGTCAATCCAATAGAGTTGTGTCTTTAAATAAATATATATATATATATACCCTCCTCCTCCCATACTCTTTCTATATGCAGCTATGCAATGCATCTGATGTGGAGGTAGGTAGCACGGGCAATAAAAGAAGCTCCAAGAGCACATAGCACGGGCAAGAAAAGAAGCAAGAGCAGCATGGGCAATAAAAGAAGCTCAAGAGCACATAGCACGGGCAAGAAAAGAAGCTCAAGAGCACATAGCATGGGCAAGAAAAGAAGCTCAAGAGCACATAGCACGGGCAAGAAAAGAAGCTCAAGAGCACGGGCAAGAAATGAAGCTCAAGAGCACATAGCACAGGCAAGAAAAGAAGCTCAAGAGCACATAGCACAGGCAAGAAAAGAAGCTCAAGAGCACATAGCACGGGTAAGAAAAGAAGCTCAAGAGCACATTGGGATATAAATCTTGAAAAGGAGTTGTTAAAAATCAAATGACTTCAGTCCAGTCTTGTCATTTGCGCCTCATGTTGGCCATCTCAATACTTCCTGCTTGCCTCTTCCCTAGACCTGCAGCTACTTGCAGTTGCTGCTGGGTCACCATAGGCTTCCATCTCTGCACCAACATAAAGCTGCACTCCACTCGAAACCAGCACGCTCCATGCTATCTAGCAACCGCAAGTGCTCTCATGATTGCTGACATTAGGTGTCGAGTTTGTGGGAATAAGATTACTCTATGAATCTCATTACAGCATTTCCTGCAGCAGACTTGGGCACCCCAGGTGATAGCCCCTTGTTGGTCAGCTGTACACACATCAAGCTGCGGCCAGAACAAATGCAAGGCATTGGTGGGGCAGTCGTGCAAAGCCATGCCTTCTGACGAAGCCTTCTATGGGAAGAGGCCGCCATTTTATTGATGTAAAATCCCAATCCAAACAAATCCACAAGGTACTGTAATACATAATTTACCTAATGGTTCAAAGGTTGCTTCTAAGTGGGACTTACTCCACACCGCTAAAGGTTCAAAGGTTCAGTTCGAAAGAGGCTCGTTCATGTTTAGGACCAGACGGTTGACCTGCTCAAATTTAAGACGAGCACATGTTGATACGCATGGGGGGGGGGATCAACGTATGACATATGCTGGTATATTATGTGGCCATTATCATACATGCGGTGGTGTGTGCAGGCAACCATAGGCTGGTCGATGTGCGCTCATACTTGGTCGTGTGTGCAGTCATACCTGGTCATGTGTGCAGTCATACCTGGTCATGCGTGCAGTCATACCCTGACCGTGTATGCGGTCATACCCTGGTATTGTGTGCGGTCATACCCTGGTCATGTGTGAGGTCATACCCTGGTACTGTGTGCGGTCATACTTGGTCATGTGTGCAGTCATACCTGGTCATGTGTGAGGTCATACCTGGTCATGTGTGCAGTCATACCTGGTCATGTGTGCAGTCATACCCTGGTCATGTGTGCGGTCATACCTGGTCATGTGTGCAGTCATACCTGGTCATGTGTGCAGTCATACGTGTGGTCATACCCTCGTCATGTGTGCGGTCATACCTGGTCATGTGTGCAGTCATACCTGATCGTGTATGCGGTCATACCCTGGTCATGTGTGCGGTCATACCTGGTCATGTATGCAGTCATACCCTGACCGTGTATGTGGTCATACCCTGGTATTGTGTGCAGTCATACCCTGGTCATGTGTGCGGTCATACCCTGGTACTGTGTGCGGTCATACTTGGTCATGTGTGCAGTCATACCTGGTCATGTGTGAGGTCATACCTGGTCATGTGTGCAGTCATACCTGGTCATGTGTGCAGTCATACCCTGGTCATGTGTGCAGTCATACCCTGGTCATGTGTGCGGTCATACCTGGTCATGTGTGCAGTCATACCTGGTCATGTGTGTAGTCATACCTGGTCATGTGTGCAGTCATACGTGTGGTCATACCCTCGTCATGTGTGCGGTCATACCCTGGTACTGTGTGCGGTCATACTTGGTCATGTGTGCAGTCATACCTGGTCATGTGTGAGGTCATACCTGGTCATGTGTGCAGTCATACCCTGGTCATGTGTGCAGTCATACCCTGGTCATGTGTGCGGTCATACCTGGTCATGTGTGCAGTCATACCTGGTCATGTGTGCAGTCATACCTGGTCATGCGTGCAGTCATACCCTGGTCATGTGTGTGGTCATACCCTGGTCATGTGTGCAGTCATACCCTAGTCATTGCAATCATACGTTGATCAAGGATAGACTACAGGAGCTTAGCTAATTGACTTGAAGATGGAGCAACCTCGGGTTTCAACCAGCCTCCCTCCTTCTAGTGAAAACTTTCGGCATATTTGGCTGAACTTAACTCTGCTGATAAAAAAATCGAACTTTCACCAAATTAGAACATCCATTCAACCACACCATCTGCACAGATGGGAAACTTTCCTGCTCCAACATATTGTTTACTAAGTCTTTCATAAAGAAAAGGCATATACTCGTCCGACAGACGGAGCTCAATGTGATAGAATAAGCTCTTGAGGAGTCTATAAGCTCATGCACATGTCCACATTATCCCCTCTCTTACCCCTGGGACTATAGCCAGAGAGTAACCTGCTACTGGATAGAGAAAAGGATCACATATGCCGCAGGTCTGCTGCAATACTTCATAGAACACATGCACCCCCGAGCTATCACTGGGTGTCTGTGGCTCACCCGAGCTGTCACTGGGTGTCTGTGGCTCTTGCACCCCCGAGCTATCACTGGGTGTCTGTGGTCATGCACCCCCGAGCTGTCACTGGGTGTCTGTGGCTCTTGCACCCCCGAGCTATCACTGGATGTCCCGTGGCTCATGCACCCCCGAGCTGTCACTGGGTGTCTGTGGCTCTCATGCACCCCCGAGCTATCACTGGGTGTCTGTGGCTCTTGCACCCCCGAGCTATCACTGGGTGTCTGTGGCTCTTGCACCCCCGAGCTATCACTGGATGTCCCGTGGCTCATGCACCCCCGAGCTGTCACTGGGTGTCTGTGGCTCTCATGCACCCCCGAGCTGTCACTGGGTGTCTGTGGCTCTTGCACCCCCGAGCTGTCACTGGGTGTCTGTGGCTCTTGCACCCCCGAGCTATCACTGGGTGTCTGTGGCTCTTGCACCCCCGAGCTATCACCTGGGTGTCTGTGGTCATGCACCCCCGAGCTATCACTGGGTGTCTGTGGTCATGCACCCCCGAGCTATCACTGGGTGTCTGTGGTCATGCACCCCCGAGCTATCAAGTGCTGGATGTCCCGTGGCTCATGCACCCCCGAGCTGTCACTGGGTGTCTGTGGCTCTCATGCACCCCCGAGCTGTCACTGGGTGTCTGTGGCTCTTGCACCCCCGAGCTATCACTGGGTGTCTGTGGCTCTTGCACCCCCGAGCTATCACTGGGTGTCTGTGGCTCACCCGAGCTGTCACTGGGTGTCTGTGGCTCTTGCACCCCCGAGCTATCACTGGGTGTCTGTGGCTCGAGCTATCACTGGGTGTCTGTGGCTCACCCGAGCTGTCACTGGGTGTCTGTGGCTCTTGCACCCCCGAGCTATCACTGGGTGTCTGTGGCTCGAGCTATCACTGGGTGTCTGTGGCTCACCCGAGCTGTCACTGGGTGTCTGTGGCTCATGCACCCCCGAGCTATCACTGGGTGTCTGTGGTTCTTGCACCCCCGAGCTATCACTTGGTGTCTGTGCTCATGCACCCCCCCCCCCCCCCCTTCCGAGCTGGCACCTGGGTGTCTGTGGTTCGGTACTAGAGTGCAATTGTACAAACTTTTGGAGAAGGAAGTAACAGCAGCTGTTCAGTTTGTGCAGGCTCAGCAATGCTAAAACCAGTTTAAGTGTCCAAGCCTTAATTGCCTATAACTAGAGCTACCTATTATAGTTGTGCTGACCTGCCTACTCACTGAAAGAAGGCTAAATGACTCTTCAGCTATTGCAAAGGCAGTGGGGATCTCCATAAGGACATCTTGGGCTTAAATAATAATAAATATTAATAATCTAATAATACTAATACTAATACTACTACTACTGCTGCTACTACTACTACTACTACTACTACTACTACTACTACTACTACTAATAATAATATTAATAACTAATCAGCAGGGATTAAAATCGTTTTTTAATTTTATTCTAAATTGGACAGACGCATTCACCTGTGTACTGGCCAACCCATGATGACCAACAATTCAATTCCCATGCTTGCTTGATACAAGTAGCAGCGGCAGCTCCAACGCTTCCTCTCCCACTCCAGGGGTGCGACTTATATACACCAAATGCGTCAATTATTATTTTCGTGGAATGTGAGTCGCAATGGTTAAATTGAATCACTGGGCATGGGCACAAGTGGAGCTTGTGAACATGTGCTTGCAGTAGCTGCAATGCTCTTGATTTGTTTTGTGTGTGAAATATCTGGAACTAAGTGTGTCAGGTATATGTGGCTCTTAGGCTGCTGCAGTGTAGCAGACTGGAAATAGAAGAGCTGAAATGGAGTACAGAGTAGGAGAAAAACGAGTGCAAAACTGGAGAAACAAGATTGGAGTATACACCAGCCACCAGGATACGCCAGGTCACAACTGAGTTGAGGTCAGAGCTTACCATAGCTTCCGCATGCTGGTCACCAAGATGGCGCCAGTCCCACAGGTGACTTCCACAATCAAGGAGATGGGGGAAGGAGGAGTGGCTTAGGCATGCAGCCACCCACCTCATCTAACAGGTCTACAAAAGTTTCCCTGGCCCTTGCAGAATAAATTCCTGTGTGAGGTGTGAGGGGGAGGGGGTTGGCGCATGACTTCAATACTTGTGCCTGAGGAGGGAAGGGAATGATAAGTGGTCCTTATGCAGCAGGTCACCACATGAGCCACGAGTATGCATGTAATATTGTACGTCAAAGACACATGTCTAAATAGATCCACCTTTTCTAATTATGAGTCACCCATCCTAAATATGGAAGGGTTACCTATGCTAAATAGAGTCACCCATCCTAAGGGTTACCTATACTAAATAGAGCCACTAGTCCTCCTAATAATGCATTAGGATTACCTATACTAATTAGAGATACTTGTCCCTAATATGAAAAGAGTCAAAGGTCTTGAAAATGCATTCCAAGAGGGTATTGAATGGCATCATGTCCTCCTACTGTGACCCTCATACCTATTATCTCAACCATTCTTGGCTTTGATAAAGTTGATCAATGAAGATGACCTTTTATACTAGTTCCCTTTTCACTGACAATGATCTCAGAGGAAGCAACTTCCAAAGATCAAAATTGGTAAAATGCAGTTAGGGAGCTACTGCACTCTGTATATATGTGTGTATGTATGTGCGTGTGTGTGTGTGCATGTGTGTGTGTGTGTCCACAGTAAGTTGCTGTAATGTGATTCATTAAGGGTAATTACTAGAGGCCTAATTACTATATACAACAAGTTCTCTAGTTTGCCTGTTGCTTTTAAGCTGGTGGGAGTGGAGTGCAGCTTTCTGTCGGTGCAGAGATGCAAGCCTATGGTGATCAAGCAGCAGCTGCAAGTATCCAATCTTTCCAATCTTGCCAAGTCTAGGGAGGAGCAGAGCAGGAAACATTTGTGATTGCCAACCTAGAGTAGTACAATTGGCAATTTCAGGCCACTTGACTATGCCAATTGATTAATGAGCACCACTTTATCAGAAAGAAAACTTTGTGCAGTAGCGTGGATCTCCCTTTAATTAAGCAGCTGGTAAGTTATCTACTGTGATATTTAAATCTCCAGCTGTAAGTGGAGACAAGTCTGAAGTGGTCCAGCAGGTTGGCTTTCTCTATGCTAGCTTTATAAATGCAGCGTACCCACTCTCCTCACACCATTAATCACTTCACGCCTTCACGTGCTTGTATAGACTGCTCCCTAGCTCCTCCCCTCAACAGTACCTTTGAATTGAATATGTAGCCTGTAAGGTTGTATAGCTTCATTATGCCCTTCACTTTGACGATTAATACCCAATAAAGCATGCACATGAAGGCAAAAAGTAGCAGCAAAAGACGATGGCTCCAACTGTCTAAAGTGTTGGAGTAGCCCACACTGCTGGGGAAGCCACTGCTACAGACTCTGTTACCTCAACAGAAGGGATTGGAGTAGCCCACACTGCTGGGGAAGCCACTGCTACAGACTCTGTTACCTCAACAGAAGGGATTGGAGTAGCCCACACTGCTGGGGAAGCCACTGCTACAGACTCTGTTACCTCAAAAGAAGGGATTGGAGTAGCCAAAACTGCTGGGGAAGCCACTGCTACAGACTCTGTTACCTCAACAGAAGGGATTGGAGTAGCCCACACTGCTGGGGAAGCCACTGCTACAGACTCTGTTACCTCAACAGAAGGGATTGGAGTAGCCAAAACTGCTGGGGAAGCCACTGCTACAGACTCTGTTACCTCAACAGAAGGGATTGGAATAGACAAAACTGCTGGGGAAGCCACTGCTACAGACTCTGTTACCTCAACAGAAGGGATTGGATTAGCCCACTGCTACAGACTCTGTTACCTCAACAGAATGGATTGGAATAGCCCACACTGCTGGGGAAGCCACTGGTACGGATTCTGTAACCTCAACAGAAGGGATTGGAGTAGCCCACACTGCTGGGGAAGCCACTGCTACAGACTCTGTTACCACAACAGAAGGGATTGGAGTAGCCCACACTGCTGGGGAAGCCACTGCTACAGACTCTGTTACCTCAACAGAAGGGATTGGAGTAGCCCACACTGCTGGGGAAGCCACTGCTACAGACTCTGTTACCTCAACAGAAGTAGCCCACACTGCTGGGGAAGCCACTGCTACAGACTCTGTCACCTCAACAGAAGGGATAGAGATGATGATGCTGCAAGGGCGAGTTTGAAGCAGACCTAGAACAGGATGAAGCTACATGATAGATGATGAATGGCTGGTTAGAGAGGTGCTAAAAGCCTACACTGCTCAGTAGCCTAGTCAACTGGAACTGAGGGTTAGTCACAAAGGGCAGGATCGAAAGGCTGGCCTTTAAATTTCTAGCTCAATGAAATAGAGCATATTATATATACACATATATATAAATATATATATACATAATTATATATATATATACAAGAGAAACCAATGATGGAAAATGTGACATCACATACACATATACACCAACACATGTATATATATACACACACATACACAATGTATATATACACACACATGTACACCAGCACATGTGTATACAGTATACACACACATACACCAATACACATGTATATATATACACACACATGTACACCAACACATGTGATATATACACACACATACACAATGTATATATACACACACATGTACATCAACACATGTGTATATACACACACACATACACAATGTATATATACACACACATGTACACCAACACATGTGTATATACACACACATACACAATGAATATATACACACACATGTACACCAACACATGTGTATATACACACATACACCAATACACATGTATATATATACACACATGTACACCAACACATGTGTATATACACACACATACACCAATACACATGTATATATATACACACATGTACACCAACACATGTGTATATATACACACACATACACAATGTATATATACACACACATGTACACCCAACACATGTGTATATACACACACATACACCAATACACATATATATATATACACACACACATGTACACCAACACATGTGTATATACACACACATACACCAATGCACATGTATATATATACACATGTATATATACACACATGTACACCAACACATGTGTATATACACACATACACCAATACACATGTATATATATATACACACACATGTACACCAACACATGTGTATATACACACACATACACCAATACACATGTATATATATATATATACACACATGTACACCAACACATGTGTTTATACACACACACACATACACCAATACACATGTATATATATATATACACACATATACACCAACACATGTGTATATACACACACATACACCAATACACATGTATATACACACACATATACACCAACACATGTGTATATACACACACATACACCAATACACATGTACATGTATATATATATACACACAAACATATACACCAACACATGTGTATATACACACATACACCAATACACATGTATATATATATATACACACAAACATATACACCAACACATGTGTATATACACACACATACACCAATACACATGTATATATATATGTATAGGATAGCCTATTCAAAAGAGTGGGTTATACGCCTATGTAACGTACGAGTTTGCGGTTACCCCGAGGCGAAGCCGAGTGATGTATCCGCAAACGAGTAGGTTACACTGGCGCATAACCCGTGAGTGGAGTATAGGCTATCTTACTTATACTACATTGCGCATGCGCTAAACTACATAGCAACTAGAAATTTGTGGTTTGCGGTTAAAAGTGTAGGTTATATGCTTATGTAACCTATAGTTATTAACCAATCAAATTAGCCACAGATCATGTGATGTTGTGCACACCAACGCATGTGTATATACACACACATACACCAATACACATGTATATACACACACACATATACACCAACACATGTGTATATACACACACACACCAATACACATGTATATACACACACATATACACCAACACATGTGTATATACACACACATACACCAATACACATGTATATATATACACACAAACATATACACTAACACATACACACCAACACATGTGTGTAAATATACACACACATTTACATCAACTTACATCAACACATGTGTATATATATACATGTATACGCCAACACACGTGTATACAGACACACACATTAATTCCGCTCTTCATATTTCCTAACTTCTTCCTGGTTGCATAACTGGTTGCCTGGTTACACACCTGGCTAGTCCAGGCTATGAAAGTCAAACACCTGTGCATGCATGGAACCATATATGGCTGGGAGAGGAAGTTTTAGTCAGAGAGTACTTGGAAGCAGCTCTTCCTGGAGAAAGGTCAGAGGATTTGATAAATTAAAAAATAAAGGAAGAACATGCTCGCCAAAGACAACAGGAGCTTGATATTGGTTTAGGATATTTCGAATGTTCTGTTGAAGCTGTTCCATCCAACCCTAGCCTGAAGCTGCTCCATCATGGAGCAGCCCTAGCCCTAGCCTGAAGCTGCTCCATCATGGAACAGCCCTAGCCCTAGCCTGAAACTGTTCCATCATGGAGCAGCCCTAGCCCTAGCCTGAAGCTGCTCCATCATGGAACAGCCCTAGCCCTAGCCTGAAGCTGCTCCATCATGGAACAGCCCTAGCCCTGGCCCGAAGCTGCTCCATCATGGAACAGCCCTAGCCCTAGCCTGAAACTGTTCCATCATGGAGCAGCCCTAGCCCTAGCCTGAAGCTGCTCCATCATGGAACAGCACTAGCCCTAGCCTGAAGCTGCTCCATCATGGAACACCCCTAGCCCTAGCCTGAAGCTGCTCCATCATGGAACAGCCCTAGCCCTAGCCTGAAACTGCTCCATCATGGAGCAGCCCTAGCCCTAGCCCGAAGGTGCTCCATCATGGAACAGCCCTAGCCCTAGCCTGAAACTGTTCCATAGAGCAGCCCTAGCCCTAGCCTGAAGCTGTTCCATCATGGAACAGCCCTAGCCCTAGCCTGTAGCTGCTCCATCATGGAACAGCCTTAGCCCTAGCCCGAAGGTGCTCCATCATGGAGCAGCCCTAGCCCTAGCCTGAAGCTGTTCCATCATGGAACAGCCCTAGCCCTAGCCTGAAGCTGCATCATGGAACAGCCCTAGCCCTAGCCTGAAGGTGCTCCATCATGGAACCTGGAAAAACTACTCTCCATTAAAACTGCTGCAGTTATTACATATTGATTGTTCGAGACTCGGTCTGCTAAATCAGTCTTGAGTGTGTCTTAAATACATATGCATTGTTAACTGCAAATCATGGATGGGCGAGAAAGCACGCCATGGAAGAGTTTGGAAAGAATCTGGGAGGAAGGGACGATACTTTGACAAGATGACAATCGCTCTCAGATAGAGCTCCAGTGTATTGCAGTGTTGCACTGTAGACACTGAATGACTTAGGATGACAGTTCTGTGCAATCAATCAGAGCCCTGCGATCTTCAGCCATGAGAGTATGGGAAAGCTTGTAGCTGACTAATTCACCATTGCTGACTAGCCAACTGTTGCTTAACTGTTAGTTAGCTAGCCAGCCAACTGTTGCACACCAACCCTTAGCCAGCTGGATGATCTAAGATCTGTAACAAACATGACATTTCCTGCAAGTACAGAGCTAGTTACATGTCTGAGCAAAGCCGTTTACTTCACATCCTGTAGCGATAATTAGACTAGGGCCAGCAACCCTCTGGCTAAATTGTTAGCTAATGCTTGGTAGAATTTTCCTGCTTGACACTGCCCACATCAGGTCAGAGTCCCTGGAGTCTACCCCTACATTAGCACTAAGTACCTTGACGTTAACTGGTCGATCTAATGCTGCTCAGAAGGAAGTTGTCAACTTCAATAGAAGCTAGTGCTATTGTCAATCTCTTGCCAACTATGTAAGCGTCTGTAGTCTCTACTCAACTTCATTAGTGATTAGACGAAGTTGTCACCGTCATTTTTAGTCCCCCAGGTCCTATTGCACCAAAGTACTGCCTGCACCCCTGGACCATAATCTGCACTTCCAGGAGACAGTTTGCACAGAGGACTATACCAGAGAAGAGAATGAATCGTTGAGGTCATGTTCTGCAATTCAATACTCATCTCTCACACACCACACCCAAACACATCTACTTGCATCACCCCCCCCCCCCCCCCCGGAAGTGTTGTGCTCTGGTGAACATGGAACGATAACTGTTGCCCCCCCCCCTCCTCTCTGTCCCTCACACCAGTCCAACTGTAACTGTGAGTCACTCGGAGGGTATGATCCAGGAGGTGGCTGCAAGAGGGACATGGCCAGCGACATTCCTCCACATGCACTCACTCAACAGCTGGCGGCAAAGACTCCAGAGATCATGCCTTGACCATTGCCATGCATGTTTGCATCACATGACATGCATCACATGACATGCATGCCACACACGGGCTGAGCAGTGATATTTGAATGATTCTCACATGCACTCCTTCTTCAGTAGGTTCCAGATGCTGACACCAACTCCAGTGGCCAGTTTTACACGTGAAACATACAGTGCAAAATTTGTACTATGCTACTGCAGCAATCGCAAGCTCTCGCTGATCTTCCCAGTGAAAGCAACACATCCACTCCCCCTGCACTGTGATCGCTACTCAGCTCAAACTCCGTTGAAGTAGTTTTCTCCCCCACCCTCTTAGTGGAACAAATGACTCAGAATAAGATTCTGCTACCCCCCCCCCCCCCACGGATCTGATAGCATGCTGCATGTATATGCACATCACACGGTAAGCGACATCCATTACAGTGTCGGGGAAGGTGTGCGTCGCCATTTTAAACCGAGTGTTTGCTACTTTGCAAGAATAGCATATTTCTATGGAGGAAAAAAAATCACGATTTGAGTTGGTATCGAACGAACATATTCAACATCTCAAGCGTCTTCTCCTTCAGGAAGTAGTGATGGCCAGGAAACAGACAAAGGTAGAAGAAGTTGTAGGTGGTCGGTTTATTGTTCGAAAGTTCTACACGACTGCGAGGCACCGGTCCACCACCAACACTGCTGAATGTTTTGATGTGACATCATGAAAGATGCGGCTATTTAATGGGCTTTGAACAGCCTATTTAAATGTTTATCGTTTGATATGGATGGAATAGCCTCACATTTTACCCGCCAAAATCTTCCCGCTGCAAGGAACGTGATCATGTCCTTTCTCATCAGAATACTTCTACCTCACTGATTACGCAGTCCGTCGTCTTCCTTCTACACACCAGCCATGAAGCCAGCCCTCCTCTCTTGCCCTTGCTGTTATGGATAATGATCCACCACATGGAAATGTGTATAACAAACTGTACCATGAGCTGAAGAAACATCTTCACGAGAAATGATGTATCCACCATGCATTCAACAAAAATGTGATGACCTCTAGCTGGTCTAGCTGATATCTACTGTGCGGCTTATGGTGGATGTTACGTTCCTGTATTCGGGGTGGAAGCGAGCCGGGATCCTGCTGCTAGCTGGAGGAGGAGGTGTTGATTGTGTCTGGAATAACATTTGGCACTAGCAGAGAGAAACTTCGCAGCAGCAAATAGAGCATGTTTGAACCGAGCACAAGTGTCTGAATCGAAATGCTACACTTTGCCCTGCCACGTGCGAGATATGCTAACACACAAACAAACAAACAAACAAACAAACAAACAAACAAACAAACGGAGTTTCTTGTGTTTGGTGCGCATGATTGGTCTTCATTCAAAATAGGGGAACCAGCAGGGGGTACCACAGCATAGCTGCAGGGACGCTGAGGAAGCGCTTCTGTCGGTTACTAACAGTTCTACTTCTACTGACAACTTCTACTGACTACGCAAGTAGCTAGTCCCATTCTCTATCAGCCTCTACTTAAGCAAGTAGCTAGTCCCATTATCTATCAGCCTCTACTGACTATGCAAGTAGCTGGTCCCATTATCTATCAGCCTCCACTGACTATGCAAGTAGCTGGTCCCATTATCTATCAGCCTCTACTGACTATGCAAGTAGCTGGTCCCATTCTCTATCAGTCTCTATTGACTACGCAAGTAGCTAGTCCCATTCTCTATCAGTCTCTACTGACTATGCAAGTAGCTGGTCCCATTCTCTATCAGACTCTACTGACTACGCAAGTAGCTGGTCCCATTCTCTATCAGACTCTACTGACTATGCAAGTAGCTGGTCCCCATTCTCTATCAGCCTCTATTGACTACGCAAATAGCTAGTCCCATACATCGCAGATATAGTGTGTTGCAACATAAATGTTCCCACACAAGTCCCTGCTGAGGTCTCGCTCTGTGCACCAACATAAACAAGTCAGGCCCAGGCCTCACATAGCATCTTCAAGTTTCACCGAGTACAACCACCGATGAAAACTTATATACTGTAGCTATAGCTTTCCACCCACCAGTATTCCAAGAAGTCCCCCCCCCCTTTCTTGAGCCTTTGATATGTGCACTTATAGCTATAGCTTTCCACCCTCCAGTATTCCAAGAAGTTCTCCCCTCTCCTCTTTCTTGAGCCTTTGATAGGTGCTATAGCTTTCTACCCTCCAGTATTCCAAGAAGTCCTCCCCCCCTTTCTTGAGCCTTTGATAGGTGCACTTATTAGGTTTTGCCTACTGTTGTGTTATAAGTGCAGCCTCATGGACACTGCCTCATAGACACTGCCTCATAGACACTGCCCTATAGACACTGCCTCATGGACACTGCCTCATGGACACTGCCTCATAGACACAGCCTCATAGACACTGCCTCACAGACACTGCCTCACAGACACTGCCTCACAGACACTGCCTCATGGACACTGCCTCATAGACACTGCCTCATAGACACTGCCTCATAGACACTGCCTCATAGTCACAGACACTGCCTCACAGACACTGCCTCACAGACACTGCCTCACAGACACTGCCTCACAGACACTGCCTCACAGACACTGCCTCACAGACACTGCTCACAGACACTGCCTCATAGACACTGCCTCATAGACACTGCCTCACAGACACTGCCTCATAGACAGTGCCTCGTAGACACTGCCTCATAGACACTGCTCACGGACACTGCCTCACAGACACTGCCTCACAGACACTGCCTCACAGACACTGCCTCACAGACACTGCCTCATGGACACTGCCTCATAGACACTGCCTCACAGACACTGCCTCACAGACACTGCCTCACAGACACTGCCTCATGGACACTGCCTCATAGACAGTGCCTCGTAGACACTGCCTCATAGACACTGCATAGACACTGCCTCATAGACACTGCCTCATGGACACTGCCTCATAGACACTGCCTCGTGACCTAATAATCTATTCCAGTTCAGAAGGAGGTCAGCAGACTAGTTATTGCTGAGTTAGCATCAGCATGAACCATAATTATATACATGAAGTAGGCGGAGCTATAATTATATACATGAGGTAGGCGGAGCTATAATTATATACATGAAGTAGGCGGAACTATAATTATATACATGAAGTAGGCGGAGCTATAATTATATACATGAAGTAGGCGGAGCTATATTTATATACATGAAGTAGGTGGAGCTATAATTATATACATGAAGTAGGCGTAGCTATATTTATATACATGAAGTAGGCGGAGCTATAATTGTATACATGAAGTAGGCGGAGCTATAATTATATACATGAAGTAGGCGGAGCTATAATTATATACATGAAGTAGGCGGAACTATAATTATATACATGAAGTAGGCGGAGCTATAATTATATACATGAAGTAGGCGGAGCTATAATTATATACATGAAGTAGGAGGAGCTATAATTATATAACGAAGTAGGCGGAGCTATAATTATATACATGAAGTGGGCGGAGCTATAATTATATACATGAAGTAGGCGGAACTATAATTATATACATGAAGTAGGCGGAGCTATACTTATATACATGAAGTAGGCGGAGCTATACTTATATACATGAAGTTGGCGGAGCTATACTTATATACATGAAGTAGGCGGAGCTATAATTATATACATGAAGTAGGCGGAGCTATACTTATATACATGAAGTAAGCGGAGCTATAATTATATACATGAAGTAGGCGGAGCTATAATTATATACATGAAGTAGGCGGAGCTATAATTATATAATGAAGTAGGCAGAACTATAATTATATACATGAAGTAGGCGGAGCTATAATTATATACATGAAGTAGGCGGAGCTATAATTATATACATGAAGTAAGCGGAGCTATAATTATATACATGAAGTAGGCGGAGCTATAATTATATACATGAAGTAGGCGGAGCTATAATTATATAATGAAGTAGGCAGAACTATAATTATATACATGAAGTAGGCGGAGCTATAATTATATACATGAAGTAGGAGGAGCTATAATTATATAACGAAGTAGGCGGAGCTATAATTATATACATGAAGTGGGCGGAGCTTTGGTTGCCTATATATATGTATATATATTTTACATTTTTTTACAGGCATTGGGCTGGATGTGGCCAGGTACATGTACTTTGAAAACTGCTAATTCTATAAGATTTCCCAGGTATCTTTTGTGGCAAGATAGAGGTCCTAATAGAGGCAGAGATCCTAATAGAGCAAGAGGTCCTAATACAGCTAGAGGTCCTAATAGAGCTAGAAGTAATAGAGATAAAGGTCCTAATAGAGATAGAGGTCCTAATAGTACTCCTGATTAACCATCTCACCGCCGTATCCGCCATATGGCGGAGTTGTAAATGACCGCGACAAAAACAAATATATAAAATCGTTCGTTTTAGCTACGCATGTGCTAAATATACCTGGGCATGTCCCTTGCTTAGCTAGAGCTGGAATTAAAATAGCTGAGGTATAGTACCTAGGTAACCAAGGTATTTGTGACGTCAAACTCAGCTGATCGATAAAAAAATGGCTTCTAGACTAAACGTGGACGATGTTTTGGCAATGCTGGATGACGACGAATTCGGTCTGTTTGAGGTTGAAAGCAGGAAGGAGAAGGGATATTTGCCTACCACGGAGAACAGACTAGAGATCCTGAAGAGCTAGCAACTCTGAATGACATCGTAGATTCAGAACCTGTTTTTTGCCAGTCCAGAGATAGTAGCGCTGATTTGCGTAGGGATCCAGGTCTTGGGACTGACGATGGTGAAGAACAGGAACAAGATGTCCCAGGAAAATAAATAGCCATACATGTAAGATCCTTTAGCATTACTGCTTTTTTTCTGACTTGTATAAAAAATAGCATTTACCTGGGTACTTCGCGGGTACTAGCTATCCATCTATATTAATAATTATAAAGCAGGTAGTTAGCTATGGTTTCTAATTATCTGCCCTAGTAAAATATGACACTGTCATTTTATTATATTTACATCATGATGTAATCTACAGTTATCTGTCCATATTCTGCCTAAAAATACAAATCAAAACAAACAATCAAATGTTATAATGATATTCATCGTATGTGGTCAGTTGCTAGGCAACCTACAGTTGACCACAATGTTTGTCAACACCAATGCTATAACATCAACCATGGTTGCTAGGGACATTTGTGCACTCCTGGTTGAATATAAAATATTATGTAAAATAACGTCACTATTTTTAAAAAGTGCTGTGTAAATCCAGCGGTGGAAGGGTTAAGGCTAGAGCATCTATTTGATGATTATTGAGAAGGTCATTGTAGTTTCGTTATGTCAACTGAGAGTTTGCTGAGAGGATGCAGATGAACAACTCAATTACAACATAGAGGGTCAAAAGATCTTGTAATCCAAGCTGGATGACCATCAGAATAAAATTTCCAAGTACAGTGGAACCTCCGTTAACAGACAGAGGCAGATGCACCAATGGATATTTCCATAGGAATAGTGCTTTAGAAAGCCCCCGAATAGCGGACAACCTCCCAATTCCGAACAACGGACAGCACCCAGGCACCAAATAAACTTTCAAATATGAAACGACCCCTCTTCAACAGAGAACGGGCGTCGTAGTGGGTGTGGCCATATGCATCGATCTTGTCCCTTGTGACCATCGTACCCCAGCGCAGAACAATTAATAATACGTTGTGGATAGCTACATGTACTGGTATATAGCAGGCTCACGCGAGCCTTAGCGTCCCATTATTCCTGACGGCTAGAGCATCTAGTTGAAATGTCGAGTGAATACAATTTGAGGTTGAGAAGGTGATTTTAATGTTATGTCAACTGAGAGTTCATTGATAATAATAATAATGACAGTAAAATGAGGAAAGAATTATTGAAAAATTATTATTGCCATTGTCAAAACAACATGATATATACATGTGTAGCAGCTACAGAAGTCCACTTGCATGTAGAGACTCTGTTTTTTCTGTCACTCGATCAGTGTAAGGCTTGGGTCCATAAAAACGTTATGTACAAGGGATCTCCAAATCATATCCAGCTCCTCTGTTGATTCTGTCTCCGGTCACCTCAGCAAAGCCTTTTTTGAAGCTCCTTCTCAGAAACTGAGAGATGACCGAGGCAATATTGAGGGAATGTGGCCAACAACAACACCCTCTCTCATACTGCAACAGCAGATTAGTCACAACTGTTAGTTGGCTCCCTTCTGAGAAGCAATACTTCTTTATAGACATGATAGCCTCTGATGTAAGAGTGTACTTCTGCTACACTCAAGTCACTACCTTCTGGCTGAGAGGCCATCTAGCTAGAGAATCCAGTCAGCTCACGTGACAGTTCTTTGAGTCGGACGTCTAGAGTGAAGCTAATCTATACGCAAGCTGCTGGAGTCTGGTAATGGCGTCTTCTAAAAAAAAAAGGATTCATCTCTCCTTGGAGAAGAAGGTGGATGTGATCAATGAAGCAAAGAAGCATCCTGGAATTACTGTGCACACCCTTGGAGAAAAGTTTAGTTGTGGTAAGACACAAATTTCAGATATACTGAGCAGCAGTGAGAGTATCTTAGCCATGTATGAATCTAATGCGTCAACTAGTAAAAAACCTCCAGTTTCAGAGTCTTCTGATGTGAATGCATTGTACCAATGGTATGTGATGGCCTGTTCCAAGAACATTTACCCATGTGGACCTCAACTTGCTGAGAAGGCCAGAGAAATTGCTCTAGTTTTAGGCAGGCAGAATTCAAGGGAACCAATGGTTGGTTAACAAAGTGGAAGAAGTGGTACAATATAAGGAGAGTGGTTGTAAGTGGTGAATCTGGTGATGTATGAGGGGAAACTATCATGTCATGGGGAAGGAGAGGCTGCCTGAGATTGTGAAAGGATATAAAAAGGAAGACATTTATGATCTAGATGAGACAGGATGCTTTTGGAAAGCACTCCCTGATCGTGGGTTTGGACAGAAATGCTGGGGTGGGGAAAAGAGTGAGAAGAGATCCTTCATAGTGAGTGCAGCTGGTGAAAAGGAAACTCCCATTGTCATCTGGAAATATGAAAAACCTAGGTGCTTCTAAGGCTTTGATACATACATGTGATCTTCCTTAAGCATTACCACCAGAAAAAGGCATGGATGATGGGAGAAATGCAAAATTACAGCCATTAGATTTGGGGATTATCAAGAATTTCTAATGTCATTGCCGTCGGCTATTTCTTCGTTATGTTTTAGCGAAGATTGATGCATGCAGCTGTGCAACAGAAGTAGTCAAATGTATGAATGTCCTCACAACAATTCGATGGCTAGTTCTAGCATGGAAAGAAGTAAAAAATGAAACTATGTGTTTTTGAAGTGGAGGTATTCTTAACACTGATTTATCCCTGAGCAGCTTATATGAAGAGGACGACTCATTTCATGATCTCGATACGGCCCATGAAATACCAGCATTGATTTATAAGACAATGGGTAGTGCTGACAGTTCAGCTGAGGAGTATGTGAATGGAGACAATGGCCTCCCTGTTTGTGCTGACATTGATTATGACACATGGGAAGAAAACTTCTTAGAACGTTTTAGTTGGACCAGAAAATGCTGACAAAAATCAATCTGATGAAGAAGATGAAAATTTACAGACACCTCCCCCCAAAATAAAGAGTTATAAAGAAGCACTTGACTCACTGGAAGGTGTCAAAGATTTTCTAGAGAGCCATGGATGCCTTGATGAAGCTGCTTGTGCAAGTTCATTAATTGACAAGTGTCACACAAACTACCATACATGAATACAGAATAAATACAGAATAAACTGAGAAAGTACAATGTTTTATACTGGTCAGCATGACCTACAAAACTGAGATAATGATAATATTTTATGCTGGTGTCTGCATGACCTACCAACAGAGAGAATAAGGTTAATAAAGAAGCCTCCCAATAAAGGACAACCTTCGAATAATGGACAAAGAGGTATGTCCCAACTTGTCCACTATTCGGAGGTTCAACTGTATTATATTTTGATGAAAATTAATAATAATGTAACTGTGTCCATTACCCCAATTTGTCTGTGCATGAGAGGGGAGAGGGGGGGGGGGGGGAGGGGCGTGGATTTCTTGCTTTATACATGCATGCACAGCAAGGTGATAATAATATCATATCCACACATGCATGCACAGCAAGGTGATAATAATATCATACCCACACATGCATGCACAGCAAGGTGATAATATCATACCCACACATGCATGCACAGCAAGGTGATAATAATATCATACCCACAGATGCATGCACAGCAAGGTGATAATAATGATCACCTGTATGCACGGCAAGGTGATAATAATGATCGTACCCACACATGCATGCACGGCAAGGTGATAATAGTATCATACCCACACATGCATGCACAGCAAGGTGATAATAATATTATACCCACACATGCATGCACAGCAAGGTGATAATAATATTATACCCACAGATGCATGCACAGCAAGGTGATAATAATATCATACCCACACATGCATGCACAGCAAGTGATAATAATATCATACCCACACATGCATGCACAGTAAGGTGATAATAATGATCGTACCCACACATGCATGCACAGCAAGGTGATAATAATATCATACCCACACATGCATGCACAGCAAGGTGATAATATCATACCCACACATGCATGTACATCAAGGTGATAATAATGATCACCTGTATGCACGGCAAGGTGATAATAATGATCGTACCCACACATGCATGCATAGCAAGTGATAATAATATCATAACCACACATGCATGCACAGCAACGTGATAATAATATTATACCCACACATGCATGCACAGCAAGTGATAATAATATCATACCCACACATGCATGCACAGCAAGTGATAATAATATCATAACCACACATGCATGCACAGCAAGTGATAATAATATCATAACCACACATGCATGCACAGCAAGGTGATAGTAAAGGTAGTTGACCCAGCCCTAGGATGCCAGAGTAGTAATTTCCAGAAACCAGAATCTGGCATCAGCTTTACCACTGTGTGTGCTTTACCACTGTGTGTGCTTTACCACTGTGTGTGTGTGTGTGCGCGCGCGTGTGTGTGTGTGTGTGTATGCACAAATTTGCATTCCACTATCACAGAGAGATATTGGTAAAGGGTCTTCCTCTGGAATCAGTGTATATATGGGGGTAAAATTATAATTGTTATCATCACCAAAAATAATCCTGCGCCACTAAAAATAATCCTGCGTCCTAGCTGCATTATTAGCTGCATTATTTCACACCGCTCCCTTTCCTCGCCCTCAGAATTCGACTCAGGTTGCCGTTCGATACTTACGCTACGATGTATGCGATGATACCTAGCTGGATGAGTCTGTGGATGCAGCCGATCCTCTTGTCCTTTATGTGGACAATCTTAGGAGTATCGTACTCGAACACCGCAGCGGTGACTTCCCTCACACCATTCAAGATCGCCGTCTTCACAGTCATCCTGAGTCAATCTAGCCGGAACTGTGCCGCGAACGACCCTGATGGGGCGTGGTTGACACGTCACTTGGAATTTCCATACTTAGGACGGCCAGTTAATCGTCGCACCTAGTGCTTTGGTCTGGAAGCTGGATACTTTAGTTACTACCGGTAGTGTTGACTTTTTCCCGTTGTTGCAGTTGCGAGATAAATTGCTTGCAAGTGAACTGATCTGGGGGGAAAAGGTACAGTAGCTAAGCTCTAGTTGACGATCTATCAAATAGCTCTGGATAGTATCCTGAGCTTATAGCTTTCTTCTTTGTTTCCTATTATTATTATTATTACTATTATTATTACTATTATTATTATTAGTACTATTATTATTATTATTTTGTTATTGCTACAGCGCAGCAAATCTCATCACTAGACTGCTGTAAATCGAAAATAGCTCATCGTGACCAGTAGCCAGCTATGTATATAGTTAGTTACGATGATTCTAACTAGTAGCAAACGAGTGTGATACACTGTAGGCAGCAACGAGCTACTAGCTAAATACATATGCTTGAGATTACATTTAACCAACAATCGGCTGGCTATGTAGTTGTGATCCAGCAACCAACTAACTAGCTTAGACTTGTGATCAGCTAGCTTCCAAGCTTATTGTTATGATATCTAGCTAGCTAAAGCTTGTAGAATGATAATTAACATTGTTTTTGTGTGTGTGTGATGTCAGACCCAGCCATGGATCTCACAGTGAACTTGAAGAAAGACCCTGGCCAGTCTCTTGGCATTGGATTCAAGAAACTTGCAAAGCCCCCACATTGTCAGGTCTTCAAAATGGTGGAGAATGGAGTGGCCACTGGCTTAGTTAATAAAGGAGACTTGTTGCTAAGCATTAATGGACTCAATGTGCAACATCTATGTCCTGCAGAGATTGGCAGTGTGCTGGAACGATTTATCAACAACCCTAGCCTTGTCCTGGAAGTCCGTCGATCTTTAGCCAATGGAAACTTGAATAGCAACAACAGTGATTTAGTACAGAATGGCCATCCAGCGATTGAAGTCGAACCAACATCTCCAGACAGGATTTCGATGGACAGTGACTCACCCTCTCCTAGTCAGGATATGTTTTCAACGCGAACGAGCGTGCCAGGGCAGAGAACTCGAAGGACAATGTTTATGGAATCCAAAGCACTGCCCCTCATAGAAGAGGGCTCGGATCACAAGTGCAACGGGATGCAGCTGCTTAACCCAGGTCATCCTGTTGCTTCCCAGAGACATTCATTCACACCAGAAGCCGTCAGGAAGCCTTTGGAGGAGCTAAGAAAGACCAAGATGAGGTCTTGCAAGAGTCTTGACCTGGGCGTTCTGCCGCAGTGGAGAACTGGGAACATGCAGAGCGTTACCATCCATAATCTCCTCGATGGAAATGAGTTGACTGACAGGCTCTTCGCCAAGCGTATTCCGGTAAGTAGGTGATTTTACACATCATTCTTGTTAAGCTTGTGGGATGTTGACACATTTCAGTTTGTTTCTGCAGTAATAATAATAGCAAAGCTGATATCATCTGTAGCTCTTCCAAGTGTGTAGTGATTTTTGCATGATGAGTGATGTGAAATGGAATTTGTGGATTGATTATGTGAAATATTTGAATAGTTTTTCTGAAAAGGGACAGTTAGAACAAACGTACACGGCATTCAGAAAGAATGATATACTAAGCAAGTGTATTCCAGCGTCTAGTGTGTGTTGGCAGTATGTATGATGTCTGGATTATGTCGGTGTTGAGTGGCAATTAAGAAATAGGGAGGAATAAAAGTGAATCAGGGCACCTCGAGAGTGGACTTGAAGGTTCAGATGTGGGGCAGTGCCCTTTGAGAGGCATCTAGTCTGAGAGAATACTCTCGTGTACTCGGGAGTATATTTTTACCAAGTTGGTCTAGTAATTGTTGTGGTTAGTTGTGTTAATTGGTACAGATTAGTACTCTAGTGTTGAAAACAAGTCAACCCCAGGGTGGGGACCCTGGGCATGCCACAGCGCACGCGTGTGTATACATGCTTAGTGATAACTAAGTACAGGATATTGCCTAGTCAAGCGCATACCTGGCTAACTTACACACCTAACTCTCCCATTGAACATTGTGTTAACACTTGGACAGATATGATCGGTTGTAATAGACTGGGCCAGGTAACTGCCCATCCTCTTAGCCCAGACTCTTCCTAACCATAGCTGTTTGGTTTGTACAACCTCAGCGTGGTCACCTGAAGTAGTGCAGCCACAGAGATCAGGCCCTGCTGAAATGAATGACTTTTCAGTTATTGGTTAGCAAGGCTGTCAAGTTCCCAATGTGTGAATGAGTGAGATCTATGACTGCGTGACACTGGAAAGGACTGGCTTGCAAAACCAATCCAGTGATCTAGTACATGGTAAAACAGAACATTTATTCCGAAGGGACATTGTCAGAATACAGGACTTCTTGAAGACATTAGAATTAGTGTAACACATGGTCACAACTGTGATGATGAATTGTTTTTTATTGTGCCCCCAGGCAGCCTTTTTGGAACACTTAATGACCTCATGTCAAAGTTCGAACTTCTGACACATATTTCCTCACTAGTCGGCTGAATACTAGCCAGTGTACCATTTGATGACCAAGAACTTCTAAACTTAGTCTTCGTCTGCCTGGGAGTTTTGCTTCTGAGGCCCAGGGCTAGGGCTACAGCAAAACCACCTAGCCCTAGCCCTAGCACTACACTTGTGAAATAAAACTCGCTAGCCCTAGCCTGGAACCCCCTAGCCCTAGCCCTAGCCATAGCCATAGCCCTACGTGATCCTTGTGGCATTTTTGATGGTGTAAATTATTATGCATCTGGCCCGTTCTTTCATGGGTAAGAGACACATCACATCTATGGCAGAACTTTTGATGACGAATAACAATTCTTTAGTCTACACTGGCCGAAAACATGTAAGGTACCTAACAGCACTGGGCCTTTGCACGAAAAGGGTTTACTGGTCACTTGGACCCCTCAATCTCTTCTCTCCGTCCGAACATGGCAAGGAACTATTGGAGCTAGCAATGGAGGCGTGCTTCATTGCTACATTTTAAGGCTTAGCCTGCTCCACTGAATAACGTGAGATTGTAGCCATCTTTGTCCTTTCTGCATGTGAGCATGTTAAGTGGGCCAAATCCGTGTCGCATCGTGTAATGGGCGTGACTTAATGGGCGTGACTTGACAGTATGTGGGAATGAAATGTCATCAATACTCTTCGTGTTTTTTTCCAGCTGACATGATTGTACTCTGAGTTACAAACTAGACATTTCACGATATCCTTCTCTGGATAAACACACACACATACACACACACATGTATATATATATATATATACACACCTTAAAAGCTGATTGGTTAAGCTGGGCAGTCAACGTACTTGATACTGATTAGTATGCACTTAACAGTGATGCATGGCAGAGCATACTCAGGACGGTGTATTTCGAGGTCAGCACACATATTTGTCAACCACTGCCTCTGCCATTGCCAGGTACCTTCACGGCGAACATATAGACCTTGCGCTCTACGCGTTATCCAGGAGGATGCTTGTTGCGCATGCGATATCCTTGCTTCCTCTTTGGGGCGAGCAGGTGGGCGGGCTTCAATAAATGTAGCTCAACACCAACAAAAGTAGATGCCTCATTAGCAAAGAAGCTTAATATACATACCAGCTTAACAACCAGGTTTTATTATATTTATGATATCAAAAATTACATGTAAAAGTTATAACCAGTTATGGACAACACAGTCACTTTGGCTTGCTTCACAAGGGCTCAGTGCAGGTAATTATCACATTGAGTGGATGTTCTTGGCTAAAAACTCTCTGTGGAGCAGATGTTTTTCACTGCCGTAGAGGGGTTCGGTGCAACGACCAGATGCGACTGCCAGCTCCCACGTTCACCAATTCAGGAGGTTCAAATGTCCACAGGAACTGACTTCTGAAGCGCGTGGCACTGCATTCAAAGCATTGGCAGAATAGTGGTATGCACGATCCACCTTAAAGAACTCCTGAAGACGCTGCAAGATAGAGCTGAGTGATGGAGAAGCTGGTATGTCACATTGTGTTTGGTGGACATGTTTCTGATGGCAGGTCGAGGGAGATTTGGAGGTAAAGTTTTCCTCCTTCCCATTCCTGTACTTTAAACTAGTCGCAGGTGAGACCTGAGCTGTCAGTTTCACCAAGTGTAAGAATTGGAAGTGTGAAGGAGACAGACCTGAGTGGAATATCTGTCCAAGAGCTACACACTTTGTCATATTTGCTGTCAGCTATATATATATATATATACTTGGGTGGGTGAAAAAGTGTCACTAGTGTTGATTGCAGATAGCTGTTCTAGCTGGTCTGCCAGGATGCCACACCAGCTTGAAAACATCATAGTTACCTAGTCAGTCAGCTGCACCTGAAAGCTGGGCTCTGCATGAGGTAGGACCTATATAGGCACCCAGTAGCAGTGTTCCCCATGAAGCAGGGCCTGGGCACCCAGTAGCTGTGCTCCCCATGAAGCAGGGCCTAGGCACCCTATAGCTATGCTCCCCATGAAGCAGGGTCTGGGCACTCAGTAGCTGTGCTCCTCATGAAGCAGGGCCCAGGCACCCAGTAGCTGTGCTCCCCCAGCAACTGCGTGGTTTCCCCCCTACTAGAGTAGGTATAGAGGGGAAAAACCTCGCTTGCAAACTGCTTGTGTTCTCTGAGCTCTGACATAGCTAGCTTAGTTTGTTGGTAATGTTGCATTGGTCGGGAATGTAAACAATGCATGCACAAGTATATTCCTAAACAAAATGGCTGACTTATGCACACGTATATTCCTAAACAAAATGGCTGACCTATAAGGAGCTCCATTCCAAAAAGAAAAATCAAAGATTTTTAAAACCTCTAAAACTTAAAGCCTCTGTTGGGTGCTAAGGGTGTTGGGTGCTAAGGGCAGACAAAGTTTGGTCTGAATAAGCTCATGGGTGCCCAAATTATAAGCTAACATACACACACACATACATACACTCTCAGCAGACAGATCTTCATTGTGTACTTGATATAATGATTGCTGGATTTTTGTGTCCATTTAAAAAAGAATCGACACAGTCATTTTGCAATTTTAGCTCCTTGGGGTGACGTCGCTGAATTGGTCTCAGTGTGTGTGCATTAATTAGCAATGTAGCATCAAGACAGAACACTCTACCGGGCTCACAAGTTAAGATGAATTCTTGCTCCTCCCTCAGACCAGGAGTGTGAGTGTTCCAACTATGGAGAAGGCCTTTACGCTGTGGATGGGATCCCAGCAGCGACTTAGGAATGCTGCCTCACTCTGATGTATACCCATGAAGCGTCGCATTTTGTAATGTTATTTTCCTGTGAGCATTGTTTCCCTTGGCACAGGAACAGCTCCTGGCCTGGACCGCTCATCATTTGACTTGTAGGTCTTCCCTCGGGTCTATCCGATGTGTAAACATTGGGTAGATCTTTGAAAATGGCGACATAGCTAGCTGGATTGTAGTTGTGTCTCGAGATGTCTGGCTAACATAATTTCTTTGTCGAGGAATTTAATAAGTAATACTCGCTAAGCTCAAAGAAAATGGTTGCACTAAAACAGTTGACATTTAAGCTCCGTAATACCTTGTGGAATCATACACTTGGCAATGTTGCCAGAACTCATTAGTGATCATGAATATCAATTAGCTAGTTCCAATCCACCCTCCCCTCTGTACAAGAATGACCTGCAATAAAGTAGCTTCACTACCATTATAGTTTTTTTAAAGGGCATAGACACTGCAAATGTCTGGGACAGAAACAAAGAGAGAACACCATCACTGTCAGCACTCTCTTTACATTATATATAGAGCACACGTTCCTGTGCACCACTCTCTTTACATTATATATAGAGCATACGTTCCTGTCAACACTCTGTTTACATTATATATAGAGCACACGTCCCTGTGCACCACTCTGTTTACATTATATATAGAGCACACGTCCCTGTGCACCACTCTGTTTATATACCAGACCTGGCAACTTTTTGTGACTAAAATGTGAGACACAAGATGTGTGCACCTTTCTAGGGTGTCTGGGGAGGGGGAATTTGAAATCAAATGCTTATGGTATTTTACTGCAACTTTGGACAGCAAACCTATAAATGTATCGAGTAGCTGTGTCACTTGCTTCCAGATGCCACAACTTTTCCTGCATTTCATGCATCTAGGATCTGACCGTTTCACAAAACTTGGATATTTCTTCGGACCCAGTTGGTTCTCCTCCATCCTGGCTGCAGTAGCCCGTGCTTGCCTTCTAGTGGCTATAGTAGCCCGTGCTTGCCAACTAGTGGCTGCAGTAGCTTGTGCTTGCCTTCTAGTGTGCAGTAGCTCGTGCTTGCCTTCTAGTGGCTGCAGTAGCCCGTGCTTGCCTTCTAGTGGCTGCAGTAGCCCGTGCTTGTCTTCTAGTGGCTGCAGTAGCCCGTGCTTGCCTTCTAGTGGCTGCAGTAGCCCGTGCTTGCCTTCTAGTGGCTGCAGTAGCCCGTGATTGCCTTCTAGTGGCTGCAGTAGCCCGTGCTTGCCTTCTAGTGGCTGCAGCAGCTCATGCTTGCCTTCTAGATGAGTTGTGGGACCTGACTGGGATTCATGGTCTGAATCAGAATTGACTGGTTGATAAAGAGCATGAGTGATCGAGGGGCAGTTCTGAATTCAGCCGGTATTTCGCATGGTGCAGGGTTATTTAAAGGATGGTAGTTCTGAATTCAGCCAGTAGTTTGCGTGGTGCTGGGTTATTTATACAACTTTAGATGAGATGGAATACGACTGCATTCAGTGAATCAAAAGTCCAGTTGTTCCCCTTAATGTTGAATATGCTGGTATTACATCGTTTGTGTTCGTCCAAGTCTTTCCTAGCACTTCCTAACCAGTTACAGCGACATCACACACATTGTGAAATCCAAGCGCTTTGATATGGGTAACCCAAATCATTTGACACACCCACGCCAAGATGTACCAAATACCATTCCAACCAGCTTAGCTGAGGACGTTTCAGGGGGTGGCCATCTTCCTGGCTTGAAGCAGTGACTCGGTGGAATGCTGGTCATGAGTGCCTTGTAATTGTTCGCTGCGAGGAAGTTACAGTACCACCCCAGAGGAGATGGTGGGGGCGTGCTCCCAACCACATACACTTGGTTTTCTGCTCCCCCCCCCCCCTTCCCCCCCGGTTGTTGACTCCTGTCAAATGAAGAGCATTACTTGAGTGAGCTTCTCACATTTCTACACCCACTGCCATCTGGCACAAGTTGTTTGAAGAAGAAGCACGCAGGGGGGAGGGGGGCGGGGCATGGTCTCAACCCGGCCGTGCTCAGGGCAGAGCATGTGGAGGCTTGCCAATCTTGATGTTCCTACGACACACTTGGTGGGGTTATTTTGGGGTTAGCATTCCTTGGGATATATTGCAATAGATAATTTGGATCGTGATTTAAGCCTCCTATATGTCGATTATCATATTTTGTATCTAAGCACTTTGCCTGCCATGGCCACCCACACAGATTCCCTCCTTTAGAGATCTTTAGAGAACTTGAAGGTCTCCAAAAGAGAAATGCACGAATGGTCTAGGGAGATGCTTGTTGGAGAGAAACAATGTCATTTATAGCTCTGACTGTCGGCTAACAGCATTCCTTACATAGCCTGCCACACTTCTGCATTCTCCAATGATTCGTCTAACAACTTGTACCACACACTGGCACAGCAGGTAAAACAAGGCACTCTAGAGCCCCATTTCTCTCATACTCCTTGCTCGCCATGACCAGGGAATTAGACATGCCCACAGAAAACTATGTCCGTGGTCAGGAACACACCTCAACCACCCACTAGAGCCGATTCTGGCAAAGGGTATTAACTCATCTCCAACTCTGTGGCATCAACTTCCTCTATAACAAACAATCAAAATACACTCGTGACCATTAAGTCATTGCCTCAAGTCAGGAAGGTGGCCATGTTTGGCTCTCCACAGCATACCTCCTCCATCAGGTAATCAGTGGAGCTCCATTAAGAAATGTCCCTTGTGAAGGACGTGGGGAGTCTGTGGGTGTGTGGGCGGGTATTCTTGCTCTCCTGTTCATGCCTAGTCAGCGTCTTCAAACTTGTACTTGATTTAGTAAAGATAGGCAATTTAATTAGCATGTAGACCTCGGGATATATTTGGTATTGTCATCTTAGCCTACATTAAAGCTATTCATTTCTATGGCAAAGATCATGGAAAAACAAAACAATTGGAATTTGAGCAGATGTGTGCATGTGCTTGCAAGACCTGGACCTAATCAGGTGATGTGCTTCCCCTCAGGTGTCATATCACCTGACGTGTGTGTGCATGTGCATGCAAGACCTGGACCTAATCAGGTGATGTGCTTCCCCTCAGGTGTCATATCACCTGACGTGTGTGTGCATGTGCATGCAAGACCTGGACCTAATCAGGTGATGTGCTTCCCCTCAGGTGTCATATCACCTGACGTGTGTGTGCATGTGCATGCAAGACCTGGACCTAATCAGGTGATGTGCTTCCCCTCAGGTGTCATATCACTTGACGTGTGTGTGCATGGGCATGCAAGACCTGGACCTAATCAGGTGATGTGCTTCCCCTCAGGTGTCATATCACCTGACGTGTGTGTGCATGTGCATGCAAGACCTGGACCTAATCAGGTGATGTGCTTCCCCTCAGGTGTCATATCACCTGACGTGTGTGTGCATGTGCATGCAAGACCTGGACCTAATTAGGTGATGTGCTTCCCCTCAGGTGTCATATCACCTGACGTGTGTGTGCATGTGCATGCAAGACCTGGACCTAATCAGGTGATGTGCTTCCCCTCAGGTGTCATATCACCTGACGTGTGTGCATGTGCATGCAAGACCTGGACCTAATCAGGTGATGTGCTTCTCGTCAGGTGTCATATCACTTGACGTGTGTGCGCATACGAAATAGCATGGCCACCTAATCAGGTGGCATGCTCCCCCTGAGGTGTCAACCAGGTCTAATCAGGTGACATGCCCCCTGAGGTGTCAACCAGGTCTAATCAGGTGGCATGCCCCTGAGGTGTCAACCAGGTCTAATCAGGTGGCATGCCCCCTGAGGTTATTAGGTACTGTATTGTCAGTTATCCATTACGTCATTGTTCAAGAGTCATTTGTTCATGCGTGTGTACTTTAACCTTGATCACGTTGAGATTCATTAGCTTTTAACTGAACTGTTCTGATCAGTACTGAAGGTTTGGTACTTGGAGAGTAACCTAGGGACCTAGTGGGCCCACAGCCATTGAGGCTCTCCTTGGGTGGGTACTGTCTGGACCTTGCATGGGCAGAGGACACTGTGAGAAGTTTTTGGAACTGGAATCACTTAAGATCCTCAAGAACGAGGAATCAGTTTATGATAGTTTCACACAACAGATATCCTTCAAGAGAGGAAAGTACAAGGTGAATTTACCATGGAAGTAGTCTCATCCGCACCTCCCAGAACAACTACGAATTGTGTCGTAAGAGATTGACCAAACTTCTCCGGAAACTGAACCAAAACCTGGAGCCCCTCATCGAGTATGATGCGGTCATCAAGGATCAGCTTTGCCGGGGGACGGTGGAAGTTATGATGGACCCTAGCCCCTCTGAAAAAGAAAATGTGCATTACCTCCCACATCATGCAGTAATCTGACAGGATGTGCATTACCTCCCACATCATGCAGTAATCTGACAGGATGTGCATTACCTCCCACATCATGCAGTAATCTGACAGGATGTGCATTACCTCCCACATCATGCAGTAATCTGACAGGATGTGCATTACCTCCCACATCATGCAGTAATCTGACAGGATGTGCATTACCTCCCACATCATGCAGTAATCTGACAGGATGTGCATTACCTCCCACATCATGCAGTAATCTGACAGGATAAACACACGAAGTTGAGGATAGTGTACGATGCCTCTGCAAAGACAAGTGTCCCATCTCTCAATGGTCGTCTTTATACGGGTCCTAACTTTGGGCTGTCCATACTGGACATCCTCCTCAGATTCAGCTCCACAAGATTTCCCTCAGTGCAGGTATAGAAAAGGCCTTCCTTATGCTCTCAGTTGCACCTCCAGACCGAGAAGTCCTGAGATTCTTGTGGGTTGTGAATGGAGGAATCCATTCTGGGGAATTACTGAGCTACAGTTTACTTGAGTGGTTTCTGGAGTGTTAGCCAGTCCAATTCTCCAGAATGCTACTGATCATCACCTCGAGAAGTTTAAGTCGATCGATCAACCATTTGTTGACGAATTTCGCTGATCAATCAACGTGGATGACCTCACGACAGGGTCCTCTAACGTCAAGAGTTCTTATGAGTTCTACCTCAAGTCGAAATTACGTGTGGTGGATGCTGGGTTTAACCACTGGAAGTTTACAACTAACTTGGCAGAATTGCATAAGATGACCAATGGCCACGAAGAGAAACTGCTTCAAGGGAGTGGCAATGAAGTTCAGAATGAGTCGCAGGGACTGGCATTAGTAGATAGTCAAGTCCTTGGAGTGCGGTGGGACATCATCGGTGACCAGCTCGTCTTCAATGTCAGCGATGTCTTTCTAGCCATGCAGGAATCATCATCACCAAGAGGAGCCTTGCCACAAGGTTCTTGATCGATTGGAAGTGATCTCACCACTCACTGTAAGGTTCAAATTGCTGTTTCAGCAACTATGTGAGGCCAAGCCCGGAGGGGGGGGGGGGGGGGGGGTGGGGTGGGATGAACCACTCTGTGTAAGGTCACTGTCTGAGTGGAAGAGGTAGACCACTGATACCCAACAAGCCAAGCATATATCGTTAGGTCGTTGCTGTACAGAAGAGGAGATTGATTCCACCAAGTTGTATTCTCTGCAAGGATTCTGTGAAGGCCTGTGCAGTTGTCCACCTCCAAGTGGAAAAGGGAACTGGAGTCTTCTTGCATTTCCTCTGTGCAAAGACCAGGGCAGTCCCTGCAAGAGGTCCAACCATCCCCAGATTAGAGCTTCTGTCCACCTTGGCTCATCTCCTCAGTGGGACGAGCTCTGAAGGATGAGGTCAAGCTGAACAGCCCAGCCTGCCATACGGACTCCCCAAGTAGCACTCTGTTGGATTCAAGGCCAGAACAGGAGTGGAACCAGTTTGTGCAGACAGGGTGATTGAAATAAGGGAACTGGTTCCAGTCCAGAACTGGAGACATTGTCCGGGATTACAGAACCATGCTGAAATACCCTCGGGGGCCGTCTCCCCATTGCAACTCCAGGAGAAGATTGTCTTGTGGCTGAACGGACCTGAGTTGTTACCGCCCATGTAGAATCTGACTCCGTCCAAGGAGATAACAGCTTTGCCTGTGATGAAGAAAGGAGATCGGCTGAAGTTTACGGTCAACTTGCACAGCTCTTCTGAACCTGATATAACTATCAGGTGCGAAAACTCCAGTAGTCTCAAGAGGCTGCTGAGGGTAACTGCTTATGTCCTAAAGTTCGTCAGAGCCATCGGGATTTCTCAGAATCAGCCCCTAAAACAGCTAAGCAGGTGCAGAGTGTGAGCTGACTGCAAATGACATGCAAGTGGCACTGACATATTGGATCAAGGTGTCACAGTCAACATGACCGAAACTGGAGAAGTTTCGACAGTGAACACAACAGTTCGGGTTGTTCCAGGACAGTCATGGACTGTGGAGATGTCGAGGCAGACTGGCTAACTCAGAACTGCCTTTAGAAGGAACCCATCCTATGTTCTTGAACAAGAATCACTACTTGACAAGCCTATCATTAAGGACTGCCATTAAAGGGTCATGCACAGAGGCATGAAGGGAACATCGACAGAAATACGCTCCAGATGCTGGATAGTAAGTGGAAGACAACTGGTGAAGTGGCTCCTATACAGACAGAAATACGCTGGATAGTAAGTGGAAGACAACTGGTGAAAGGCTCCTATACAGACAGAAATACGTTCCAGATGCTGGATAGTAAGTGGGAGACAACTGGTGAAGAGGCTCCTATACAGACAGAAATACGCTCCAGATGCTGGATAGTAAGTGGAAGACAACTGGTGAAGAGGCTCCTATACAGACAGAAATACGTTCCAGATGCTGGATAGTAAGTGGGAGACAACTGGTGAAGAGGCTCCTATACAATATTGCATTAGCTGTCGCAAGTTCCAGGCCAAACCATACAGCCCACCACTTGCTCCTCCTCTCCCATCATTTCGAGTCAGTAAACCGCTACCCTTTCCCCTACACTGGAGCTGATTTTGCAGGCCCTCTTTATGTGCGTGATACGATTGCTTCAAGTTCAAGGAAGATGTGGATATGTTTGTATACGTGATGTGTGACTCGTGCGGTCCACCTGCATACGGTTCCTGATATGACGTGGCAAGCATTCATTCGCCGCTGCACATCAGGAGAGGCTTCCCAGTGAGAATTGTGTCTGACAGTGCCAGGACCTTCAAGGCTGCAAAGAAGGCCATCGTCGCAGTACTGGACAGCGCGAAGGTCAAGCACCATCTTCAGGTGTCAATGTCAAGTGGATTTTCAATCTGGAGAAGGCACCTTGGTGGAGTGGCATGTTCGAAAGAATGATTCAGAGCATGAAGAGATATCTGCGGAAAACTGTAGGCACACATGATTCTCGTATGATGAACTGCTGACATCGGTCACCGAAGTTGAGATGATATTAAACTCAAGACCTGTCGTACTTATCATCGGGTTATGTTGACGAACCACTCACACCATCGCACCTGCTAATTGGAATCCGAGTTCTCACTCTGCCTGATGCTACAGTCGATGATGACACAAGCTTTGATGCGGGCATCTCAGGCTGATCTGGCCCGTAGGATGCGACACCTCACCAAGACAATGGATGATTTCTGGAGAAGATGAAGAACAGAGTATCTATTGGAGTTAAGAGAAGCCACCGTCATCTCCCATTGCCAAAGGGCACTCCCAACTCCATTACTGTGGGAGACATTGTGGTCGTGCATGACGAGAACCGCCCAAGAGGGCTATGGAAATTGGGACGGGTCCAAGAACTCATACATGGCCGTTGATGGGAATATCAGATGTGCAGTTGTCAGGGTGCAGTCAGGTGGAGGACATTCTACCATCAGCAGACCTGTCCAATGGTTGTATCCGCTTGAAGTCAGAGAGCTTATTGTCCGCCAGAAGCTATGTGACCTCCTCGTGAGCATAACCCATCTGTTGATGATCCATTGGTCAGTCAACCCTATGAAGACCTTCCTTCAACAAGCGAGAGTGGTTTTGGACCATCATCACGACCGAAATGCCGAAATGCCAAGCATCCATGGAGGCTCAGAGAAGGTGCAAGCAGGACTAAGGACTTTTGACCTGGACACCTAAAGGGAGAAGAACGTACTGTATGATTACATGCATTTATTGGAACAGTTTCACTGCCCAACAGGAAGGGGGGGGGGGGGGGGGGGGGGGGGGTATGTAAGGAACCCCAACAGGGGGAGTATGTGAGGTACTGTATTGTCAGTTATCCATTACGTCATTGTTCAAGAGTCATTTGTTCATGCGTGTGTACTTTAACCTTGATCACGTGAATATGAGAAAGATTTGATGTTTGCTTTTGCCTGTGATTCATTAGCTTTTAACTGAACTAGGCCCTGGGTTAGCAGCTGCTCCATGAATTAGTGATTGAATCGTCAAGACGTTGGCTATAACTCACATGTGTCAACCAGGTCTAATCTGGTGGCATGATCCCCTGAGGTGTCAACCAGGTCTAATCAGGTGGCATGCCCCTGAGGTGTCAACCAGGTCTAATCAGGTGGCACGCTCCCCCGAGGTGTCAACCAGGTCTAATCAGGTGGCATGCTCCCCCTGAGGTGTTATATTTCCAGTGACTTGATAATCCTCGATATTATTTTACCAGGACCCTCAAATCACCGTGAATCCATTGGCAACTCTGTACAACTGGTGATGCATAATGTAAGCTTGACGCTTCAGGTAAATGGTTGCTTGTTGCAGCTGAGCTACGACCAGTGGCTAGCTGACTGATAGCCACTGTTATTGTGGCTATCTTTATAGCTAGGGCTTGGCTGTCAGTATTGATTTAATACAGCAGATATACTAGCTGTACATTGCATTGCGATAGTCATTTACTATTGCTAGTACTATTATTACTTTTACTACTACTACTATTTATTATTGTTATTACTACTGCTACTACTACTACTATTATTATTATTATTATTATTATTATTATTATTATTATTATTATTATTATTATTATTATTATTATTATTATTATTATTATTATTATTATTATTATTACTACTACTACTACTACTACTACTACTACTACTACTACTACTACTACTACTACTACTACTACTACTACTACTACTACTACTACTACTACTACTACTACTACTACTACTACCACCACCACCACCACCACCACCACCACTACCTACTACTACTACTACTACTACTATTATTATTATTATTATTATTATTAGTTGGAGACCAGCACTGTTATCTTGTGGCTTAGGGTTGCTGAGATACTGAGGATATGATATAATGAATGGCTTTAATCAAAATGTCAGAAATGCAGCTATAATGCAAAAAAATAACCATAGCAGAGATTAGTGGTGGGAGGTGTGTATGTGTGTGTGGGGGTGGGGGGGTGGGGGCGTGGGTGGGAGTGGATTCTAGATTCTTGAGTCATGCTCCTCCGGAAATTCTTTCTATTTGAGACTAATTTGAAGTCTATTCCAGTGCATTCTCAGACCGATGTTTGACCATCGAAGTTGGACAAACTTAGGAGAAAGCATTTGTGATCGTATATTAAATTATCAGTGCTGTCAGCTCACATTTCCCCCCACATATAAATACTGGGGTGCTAGGAGAAAGGTGTTGATCGCAAGGTATGAACTATTAATTATAGCCTGCATGCTACTCTCCTGACGTCCAGCGATGTCGTGTTGCACATATCTCCATTCACCTTTGCTTGCAACATTCACACTTGCCTCTCGTGAAAGAAGGAGAGAGTCGAGCTATCGAGCTTCCCACATTTTGCAACATGTCTGGCAGTACTTCTTGGAAGCATCTGAAGCTGAGGGCATTTAATTGTCAGATGCAAACTGTCAGCTCAACTAGAGAATGTAAAGGATTGGAGAGCTGCTGTTCACCAAACAAGACAAAGAAGTGGAGGAGAACAAAGACCTCCTTTCTGTCAAGTGTGTTATGCTTCATGTAAGTTACTCTTAAGACGTAGAGTGTTCTGGTAGGCGTGGACACTGAGCAGCGAGAGGTGGTCCACCTTAACAAGTTGGTGGAGCCCAGCTTGATGGTTTGCTCGGAGGTCATGTGCCAGGCTTCATTCCCGGCCAACCAGATGCATGTCTGGCTCCCTTACTCTCCCCCTGGTGGTCATGGGTGGGGGTACAGTCCGAGGGAATGTCAAGGCAAGACAGAACTCTGATCCAATCATTCTGGATTTCAGCTTGCAAATATTTAGTTGTCATTAGTAGATTCCAGAGGGAAGGTTCTCCAGATGAAATGGCTAAAAAGCAACTCTCTTATGTTTCTGTCTCTCGCATCTCACAAAGAACTCGACCAATCGTCTGGTGGTGTCCTACGATGCACGCAGCGTACCAGGCTTTAAATAGTACATGAATAGCAAGAGACAGAGGGACACACCCACATGCACACACACATGCACACATGCACACACACACTCAAATATATGCACACATGCACACACACATGCACGTACGTACACACATTAGCTCCTGGCGTGCATTAATTACCACACATGCATTATTAAAAGTGGAACCTAAAGACCAAGGAGAAGGGGAGGAGTTATCCCAGCTCCAACCTGGTGGTCCCAGATGGGATGGGACCTGATTGTATTGTGAGAATCGGGAGTGTGGATAATTGGATAAACAAACTACTTCCTTTGCCTGCAGATTGATAGTCAGGCATTGTTTGTTCCTAATCCTTCACCGCATTGCCCTCAGGATACTCTCATCAGTCCTACATAATTCATAATTAACATGTATGGACATTAACCTTTGTACTCTGAGTTTCTCCACCCCTCCTCCATCTTGAGTTGTTAACAGGTGTAAGAGTCGGTAAGGTAGTTAGAGCCTCTTACGTAGCCTCGGCGCAGCATGACTCTTCCCTTGTACCTTTCTGTGTCGTCGTACTTTTGTTGTTGCTCTCGATGTTGCTGTCGTTCTCTCATATTTTGTTGTTGTTGTTGTTGTCATTATGGATATAGTTACGAGGACTAGATTTAAAAAATAGTTTTGACGTTATCATCTGCCCTTCATTTTTCCAGAGTTCATTATGATCATCACCATCCTCTTCACCATCATTATTACTCATGCAGGGCATTAGTGACGAGCAGGTGCGATGGAAAAAGGGCGAGATTTTTTTAGATGTATTTATAGGACTAACATGGCTGGTGGTATTGTCATCACCTTTGCTGATACAAGGGAGCACATGCTCAGCGGGCACTTCATTGGCCTCTCAGCTCTGTCCTTCTCATTTACTATCCTCTGACTGCCTTTCCTCTTGTCTTCGTCGGCCCTTGCGGTACGCATCGTTCTTTTCCGATAGATTTTATGATCTCTTCTAACTTTATTCAAAAACTAAACACTTAGCGATATGAGATGGAGCATGTGCTTTACTCCGTATGCTACCTATTAGTCCGTGTATTATGGGTCCACATAGTATAGCAGAAAATCTCAATTTAGATTCATATGTACGACACGTGTGAATCTCAATTGACATGATTAGAGGGTTAGCTCACTTTGCTCCCTCAGTTAATAAGCAAGGGAGGAGTGGTGGGGTGGGGGGGGGGGGGGAGCTGCTGTCCATGATGCAACACTAAAAATATTGCACCATCTACATGAATTTCTATCCAATGTCATTGATGAAAAAACTCTAAATCCTTTGATGCCAAGACTCTGCCAACTGGCCTGGGTAGTTCTGTGACTCCCCCTTCAATTATAGGCAATTATGTAATTAGGTTCCTCTTACTTCAAGTATGTATTATAAACATGGTGGCAGCGGTCAGTGATGAGCTTCTTTGCCAGGGCAGATTATAAAGTTTCTTAACAATGAGTTAAGGCCACTCAGAGGCCGCACAAGTGAGTAGACATTTTCCTGGAACACATTCTAGTTTTAGTTGGTCTGTAACAGCTAGGTAGGGGAGCAAGACAACTATATGCCAGGCAGACTCAAGTATTTAGATAAACTACCAGGGGCAGACTCAAGTATTCACTCAAGTGCTCCTGAGTAGATAAACTACCAGGGGCAGACTTAAGTATTACTCAAGTGCTCCTGAGTAGATAAACTACCAGGGGCAGACTTAAGTATTACTCAAGTACTCCTGAGTAGATAAACTACCAGGGGCAGACTTAAGTATTCACTCAAGTGCTCCTGAGTAGATAAACTACCAGGGGCAGACTTAAGTATTCACTCAAGTGCTCCTGAGTAGATAAACTACCAGGGGCAGACTCAAGTGCTCCTGAGTAGATAAACTACCAGGGGCAGACTTAAGTACTTACTCAAGGGCTGCTGGAGTTTGCTTGTTGGCAGCAAGTTTGAAGTAGTGGACACAAATGCAGCTATTGCAAAACTGGCAAAGCTTCACACATTCTGTGTGTCTGTCTGCGTGTGAGATAATAGACTGCAAATCCAGATAAGCCTGGAGCTAGACTTGCATGGCTTCTCTTAGTTTAATGTTTGGTCAACTAACAAGGAATGTCTCGCATAACAAGAGTAAAATGTAAGCTGACAATTGCTGCACAAAGTGTAAGTCCATCACTGGCATTACCAAGTGCTCGTAGCAACTGAGAGTACAACCGTGTGAATGGAATGTGCAGTTTTTGATGGACCATGAATTGGGAAGTTGAAGTCTTGTTGAGGTTGGCCGGTTTGCTGGTCAAACCTGCGCGTGCACACACACACACATACGCACATCATGTACACACGTACACATGAACATACACATGTATACACATGTGCACACATGTACATATGCACACATTTGCAAACACACCTATACATGTGCACACAGATACACACGCACACATGTATACAATACACACATGTACACACCACATATGAACACAAGTAGACATGTACATACTGAGTGTTGCTAGAGCTGCTGGGAGAAAGGGGTGTTCTTGTCAAATATAACAGTGGCTGGATGTTTACTGCTCTCCTTGCCACCTCATTCCCCTCTCTCTCCCTCTCATTCTAGGAGTACCCGGATACCGGTTGTACTGACCAACTCTGCAAAGGGTCACACATGAAGTTGAAACCAAAGCGTCCATATGCCACCCCGAGACCGAAGGAAGAGATATTGCCTTTGGCAAAAGACTTCATGTCCCAATACTTCGACTCCAAGAAAGTGTGAGTGCATTCTTCAATATTGCGATAATGAAAGCTGTTGGGGTTGTGTGGCATGGTATTAGCAACTAATTAACACTGCTTAATCCCAATTAACCCTCCTGAGTGAGTCAGCGATGCATGTGTTGTGTATGTGTTTCTCTGTGTGTGTAGGTGTTGTGTGTGTGTGTGTGTGTTATGTGTGTAGGTGTTGTGTGTGTGTGTGTGTGTTATGTGTGTAGGTGTTGTGTGTGTGTGTGTGTGTGTGTTATGCGTGTGTAGGTGTTGTGTGTGTGTGTGTGTTATGTGTGTAGGTGTTGTGTGTGTAGGTGTTGTGTGTGTGTGTGTTGTGTGAGTGTTTTATGTGTGCATGTGTTGTGTCTGTGTGTGTAGGTGTTGTGTGTGTGTGTGTTGTGTTATGTGTGCATGTGTTGTGTATGTGTGTCTGTGTGTGTAGGTGTTGTGTGTGTGTGTGTTGTGTGAGTGTGTTATGTGTGCATGTGTTGTGTCTGTGTTTCCCTCTGTGTGTAGGTGTTGTGTGTGGTGCTGTGTGTGTGTGTGTGTGTGTTGCATGTGGTATGTATGCATGTCTTGTCGACATTATCACAATGACCCTCCCTTCTTGCAGAGCACTGGGTCATGATTATGAGAATAAGTTGTCTGTGCGGCTCTGGCAGATCCATCAGGAGATCGAGGAAACTGGCACCTACAGCATGACTTACGAGGAGCTGGTGTTTGCGGCCCGTACAGCCTGGAGGAATGCGCCTCGCTGCGTAAACAGAATAGTCTGGAGACAACTTGAGGTAAAGGGTTGCCACTCCATGTCAGTGAATTGCTATGGCAACAATTTGCAATCGTCGTGTGCTTGTCTTGAGTTGTCTCTTGGCTTGACTTACATCGAGCGTTGACATTTATTCCTGTATCTTATTTTGTTAGGTTTTGGATGCACGAGATGTGACGAACCCCAAGGAGATGTTCGATGCCATATGCCACCACATCAAATATGCAAACAATGGAGGCAACTTGAGGTGACGATTGGTGGCAATGTGTTTTGGATGATCTTTGTAGAGAGAAAGCATTTCACTTGATGTTAACAAACTCAAGTGGATTTTGGAGTCATGGTGATGCATTGGGGTTGACTAGCAAGGGACATTGCTCTGTCCGACTTGTGCAGTGTTGATTTATCAAGAGCCCATTAGTCTTGCTGTGGCCTGAAGTCGTGCTGCGCATGCATTTGCTAGGAACTAACAGCTTATGATAGTTGAGTGTGACAATTTAACAATGCAATCATTTTATTTGCTTCTCTGTCTGCTCTGATTCTCTGAAAGGAGTGTGGATAGAGAGGTGGGGCGAGGTTAAGGGAGAAATGGAGAGGAGAGGAAGATGGGGAGGAGAGAGAGAGGGGGAGATTAGGGGGGAGATGGATGGGAAGAAGGCGGGAGAAGGGAAGGAAGGAGGGAACGTCATCAAGCAGAAGATGGCATGTTTACCTTTTCCTGCACATAATGTGCACAGAGTTTGGAATGTGCACAGGACGTTTGTTTGTAGCTAGAATGTGCACAGGACGTTTGTAGCTAGAATGTGCATGGAGTTTGTTTGTAGCCAAAATGTACACGGTGCTTGTTAGTAGCTAGAATGTGCACAGGACGTTTGTTTGTAGCTAGAATGTGCACACACTCCAATAATACACACACCAATAATAATAATACACACACCAATAATACATACTCCAATAATACACACACCAGACGTTTGTTTGTAGCTAGAATGTGCATGGAGTTTGTTAGTAGCTAGAATGTGCATGGAGTTTGTTAGTAGCTAGAATGTGCATGGAGTTTGTTAGTAGCTAGAATGTGCATGGAGTTTGTTTGTAGCTAGAATGTGCATGGAGTTTGTTAGTAGCTAGAATGTGCATGGAGTTTGTTTGTAGCTAGAATGTGCATGGAGTTTGTTTGTAGCTAGAATGTGCACAGAGTTTGTTAGTAGCTAGAATGTGCATGGAGTTTGTTAGTAGCTAGAATGTGCATGGAGTTTGTTAGTAGCTAGAATGTGCATGGAGTTTGTTTGTAGCTAGAATGTGCACAGAGTTTGTTAGTAGCTAGAATGTGCATGGAGTTTGTTTGTAGCTAGAATGTGCATGGAGTTTGTTAGTAGCTAGAATGTGCATGGAGTTTGTTTGTAGCTAGAATGTGCATGGAGTTTGTTAGTAGCTAGAATGTGCATGGAGTTTGTTAGTAGCTAGAATGTGCATGGAGTTTGTTTGTAGCTAGAATGTGCATGGAGTTTGTTAGTAGCTAGAATGTGCATGGAGTTTGTTTGTAGCTAGAATGTGCATGGAGTTTGTTAGTAGCTAGAATGTGCATGGAGTTTGTTAGTAGCTAGAATGTGCATGGAGTTTGTTAGTAGCTAGAATGTGCATGGAGTTTGTTAGTAGCTAGAATGTGCATGGAGTTTGTTAGTAGCTAGAATGTGCATGGAGTTGGACTTTTTTAGTTGCAGTGAATTTGATGCGGACTAATTAATAAGCTGCTGCCTTTTAATGCTTTATTTAGTGGCTTGGTAATTATTGGAGTATTCTTAACACTTCCATATTAGTGTGTTTGTGATCCCTATCACTCTACAGGTCCACAATTACAGTCTTCCCCCATCGCACCCGCAAGAACTGTGACTTCAGGGTCTGGAACCCTCAGCTGATTCAGTATGCTGGCTACAAGACTGGCAACACTATCTTGGGAGACCCAGCAAATGTGGACCTCACTGAGGTAGTTAATTAATCTCTGCCCAATCCACTTCATGTCTCCAGGCACTGTCGTGCAAGTCCTGAGTGACCATATACATGCAATGCCTTAATTAACATGTATAGAAGGTTAGAGGTGATCGTCGTGGTGATGCATGGGTTTGGTCATAATTATTCATCACTTCAGTATGTCCTGTTCCTTAATTAGCTCTTGACGTACCTACTCCCCCTCTCGACCCTCCCCTAGCCTTTGCAAGGTGACAACCTAGCAACTCTTTCCTGTGTGTCGAACTGAAACGCATGATGGAGCACAGTGTTGTTGGTGGTTCAAGCAAGCATGTTGCTGGCCCACTAAGTGGTGTTAGCTGATGCCTCCCTCGGCAGATGATGACTTGCCTCCCACGAGGGAAGCCAATTTTGTGCCTGACCCAAATCCTATTTGTGTTCACACGCTGAACTCAAAGCTAGTTAGTCGTCTAGATGCACTCGACTAATCACCATGTCATCAGCAACACACAACTTGAGTCATGTCAGAGTGAATTACTCTGTGCTAAACTTATGTTAACCCTTCGAGTGTCATCCAGAGAATTGAACATTTTTCTATGAGAGGACCCCTCCCCCCCCCCCCATAGGTAAAATTTTCAAAGGGCCAAATGCTGAGTCAGCACTATTTTAATTGCTTGCCTTCCTTTAGTGTTCCCTGAAGCTTCTGAAGCTTCTGACTTGGAACTGGAGGTGAACTTCTTGTGCACTAAATCTTCTGCGGTGAATGGCAACAGATATTTTGATTTTGAATTCGTGACATGTGGTAAAGGGTCAATCACAAAGAAGAAGCCAGTCACGGATCTGTTTCCAATGACTTGAGTGCATAGGTGTACCCACATTCTTGTCCTCGCACTGCAGGCCGGCCATGCTTCTTCACAATCAGGTCAACAAGTTTATCAGCACAGGAACATGGGAACCTTCCCCTTACCCATTTAGAAGTTACTGACTGTTGTTTATGACACTCCCTCAAGTGGCGGTGCGAAGACTTGACCCTATTACCACAATGCATAAATGATTAATAAAAATAACTCTCAACCAACTCTCAGTGGACATAGTATATTACTCATCAACTTAAGTTGACTCACTCGGTGTTTCGGCAGATGCTGCAGCCTTCATCATATCCCTGATGA
Organism: Cladorhizidae sp. MBARI D1340-BT2; assembly: GCA_028752905.1. Taxonomy (NCBI): domain Eukaryota; kingdom Metazoa; phylum Porifera; class Demospongiae; order Poecilosclerida; family Cladorhizidae; species Cladorhizidae sp. MBARI D1340-BT2. Next base: position 19,742,782 of record JAQNBH010000009.1, read on the forward strand.
AGGCTAGAGCCGCTGAAACGTCGAGTGGGAAAATTTAATTTTAATTCGGAGAAAGTCAGTGTCTATATTTGCATATGCAACCAAATAAAGCTACCAGTTGCATTCACAAACTGAAAACAAAGACGGAATTACTTTCAACAACAGCTCCCTCCCAGTTGACATAATGAAATTACAATGACGTGAATAACAATTTTCTGTCTCGACATTTCGACTAGATGCTCTAGCCAATTCCTGATGAAGGCTAGAGCATCTAGTCTCATTATTCCTGATGAAGGCTAGAGCATCTAGTCTCATTATTCCTGATGGCTAGAGCATCTAGTCTGATGAAGGCTAGAGCATCTAGTCTGATGAAGGCTAGAGCATCTAGTCTCATTATTCCTGATGAAGGCTAGAGCATCTAGTCTCATTATTCCTGATGAAGGCTAGAGCATCTAGTCTCATTATTCCTGATGGCTAGAGCATCTAGTCTGATGAAGGCTAGAGCATCTAGTCTCATTATTCCTGATGAAGGCTAGAGCATCTAGTCTCATTATTCCTGATGAAGGCTAGAGCATCTAGTCTGATGAAGGCTAGAGCATCTAGTCTCATTATTCCTGATGAAGGCTAGAGCATCTAGTCTCATTATTCCTGATGAAGGCTAGAGCATCTAGCCTCATTATTCCTGATGAAGGCTAGAGCATCTAGTCTCATTATTCCTGATGAAGGCTAGAGCATCTAGTCTCATTATTCCTGATGAAGGCTAGAGCATCTAGTCTCATTATTCCTGATGAAGGCTAGAGCATCTAGTCCAAACATCAAGAGAGTGAATTAAAGAGGTCATTGTATTCATCGGAGCACTTGGGGCATACAAAGTTACGACTTGCAGTCTAATTTGCGAAGGCACAGATCTTGTGGACCCAATGTAGGGCAGTCCACTCAGAACACAATTCCCGATGATCAACCTTCTGGTTCATTCCTCTGGCAAAGGTCCAAGCAGACGCCATCATCCTTACCACTTTCACTGCTGTCTTTACCACAGTGAGCAGGCATTAGCCTCCGGTGACCGGTCCGACTTGAGCTTTTGGTTCACTGGACTCAGAATGAAGATCAAGCTGCGTCTTGATCACTGGCAGAGCTATCGAAATCATATCTGGGTTCCTCTCCTTTGTCTTGTCCACACCCTCACCACACCCTCATCTACGTCCCTCACCACAACAACCTCTTTCCTCTTGCTGTTGCTTATTCCCTTCCCCCCTTTAAACCACGCCCATCATCCCCTGCGGTCGAATCCCCAATTCTGTAATCTATTTAGTTTGAGCACAACTGTGCCAGCTGCCGGTTTTGCAGAAGGTCTATTAGATCTGGAGGCATTAATCCAGCAGTGAACAGTCGATTTAGAATTCCTAAGGAGGTTGTAGTAGTAGTAGTAGTAGTAGTAGTAGTAGTAGTAGTAGTAGTAGTAGTGTAGTAGTAGGTATGTAATGGGTACATCCTGGCTGGCCTGTGTGCTAGTCCCATGGGTACATCATGGCTGGACCTTGTGGTAGTCCCATGGGTACATCCTGGCTGGCCCGGGCCCGCATGCTAGTCCCATGGGTACATCCTGGCTGGCCCATGTGGTAGTCCCATGGGTACATCCTGGCTGGCCCGTGTGCTAGTCCCATGGGTACATCCTGGCTGGCCCGTGTGGTAGTCCCATGGGTAATCCTGGCTGGCCCGTGTGCTAGTCCCATGGGTGCATCATGGCTGGCCCGTGTGCTAACCCCATGGGTACATCCTGGCTGGCCCATGTGGTAGTCCCATGGGTACATCCTGGCTGGCCCATGTGCTAGTCCCATGGGTACATCCTGGCTGGCCCGTGTGGTAGTCCCATGGGTACATCCTGGCTGGCCCGTGTGCTAGTCCCATGGGTACATCATGGCTGGCCGTGTGCAAACAAATGCTAGGTTTTGGTGGGTTTTGGTGTGAATTGCTAATTACTGTTGCTCTCCTCACTTTTGTCCTTGCCTTCCATATTAGGTGTGTATGGACCACCTTGATTGGACGCCTCCCGCAGAACGTAGCGAGTTTGATATCTTGCCAATAATCCTGCAAGCCAATGGGGGGGAGCCCGAGCTGTTTGAAATCCCCTCTGAAATTATCATTGAAGTACAACTCTGTCACCCAGAGTAAGTTCAATCAACGAGTGTGGGCGTTTTCCCCTTTTTTCCTGGTGGGTGTGTTTGTGTGTGTGGGGGGGATCCTACATACTAACATAAATATTAAGACTTCACACATTGTAATGTCTTGACGACATCACATAGGGCCGAGGTACATATGAAGGCTGACAATAGCTCCATGGGGACACACACTGGACCACACCACACTGGGTTCAGGCAGGTTGAAGTAGGTTGTTGATAGCTCCACGCGGACACACACTGGACCACACCACACTGGGTTGAGGCAGGTTGAAGTAGGTTGTTGATAGCTCCACGCGGACACACACTGGACCACACCACACTGGGTTGAGGCAGGTTGAAGTAGGTTGTTGATAGCTCCACGCGGACACACACTGGACCACACCACACTGGGTTGAGGCAGGCTGAAGTAGGTTGTTGATAGCTCCATGGGGACACACACTGGACCACACCACACTGGATTGAGGCAGGTTGAAGTAGGTTGTTGATAGCTCCACGGGGACACACACTGGACCACACCACACTGGGTTGAGGCAGGTTGAAGTAGGTTGTTGATAGCTCCACGGGGACACACACTGGACCACACCACACTGGGTTGAGGCAGGTTGAAGTAGGTTGTTGATAGCTCCACGGGGACACACACTGGACCACACCACACTGGGTTCAGGCAGGCTGAAGTAGGTTGTTGATAGCTCCACGGGGACACACACTGGACCACACCACACTGGGTTGAGGCAGGTTGAAGTAGGTTGTTGATAGCTCCATGGGGACACACACTGGACCACACCACACTGGATTGAGGCAGGCTGAAGTAGGTTGTTGATAGCTCCACGGGGACACACACTGGACCACACCACACTCATGTAAAGAAAGTTTAGAGTTTACTGAAACCTTCTACAGCAATGATGGCTCTGATGGTCCGGCCATCTGGCTTTGGCCGGACCATTTTTTCCACTACATTAAATGTTATGGGTGTGGTCATTAAGAGATGCATGCACATTTCCGTGCTATTAACACCAGCTGGCTTTGAACAGCACCAGTGAATGGCGTCGAGTGAAAGTGTCTGCGTTGCTTCATTGCTCCATGTCACAAGAAAGACTGAACAACTCGGTGTTCACAAGGATTTCACCGATAAACTTTCCCTAATTCCTCAATTAGAGCTCACCCTCGAATAGTAGACGCTGCTTGGAAACTCGGAACGCCGAGCATAATGGAGGAAATAATTTGATGTAGCCTAAGGCTTTGTAGGTAAGGGGGAATGTGGACAAGAATTTTAATAACTTCGTTCCGCAGTGTAATAATATTGTCGACATTTGTAAAAATAATTAACAAAAGCCACACAGACCACACTCACTCAATACCGCCACTTTCAAATTGCCCGAGCTGCCTCTCTATAGGGTGGGAGTGTTTGTGTGCACCTCTCTATAGGGTGGGAGTGTTTGTGTGAACCTCTCTATAGGGTGGGAGTGTTTGTGTGCACCTCTCTATAGGGTGGGAGTGTTTGTGTGTACCTCTCTATAGGGTGGGAGTGTTTGTGTGCACCTCTGTATAGGGTGGGAGTGTTTGTGTGCACCTCTGTATAGGGTGAGAGTGTTTGTGTGCACCTCTCTATAGGGTGAGAGTGTTTGTGTGCACCTCTCTATAGGGTGGGAGTGTTTGTGTGTACCTCTCTATAGGGTGGGAGTGTTTGTGTGCACCTCTGTATAGGGTGGGAGTGTTTGTGTGCACCTCTCTATAGGGTGGGAGTGTTTGTGTGCACTATAGGGTGGGAGTGTTTGTGTGAACCTCTCTATAGGGTGGGAGTGTTTGTGTGCACCTCTCTATAGGGTGGGAGTGTTTGTGTGCACCTCTGCATAGGGTAAGAGTGTTTCTCTCTATAGGGTGAAAGTGTTTGTGTGCACCTCTCTATAGGGTGAGAGTGTTTGTGTGCACCTCTCTATAGGGTGAGAGTGTTTGTGTGCACCTCTCTATAGGGTGAGAGTGTTTGTGTGCACCTCTCTATAGGGTGGGAGTGTTTGTGTGCACCTCTGTATAGGGTGGGAGTGTTTGTGTGCACCTCTCTATAGGGTGGGAGTGTTTGTGTGTACCTGTATAGGGTGGGGGTGTCTGTGTGTGTGTTTTTGTACTATCTGGTGGGATCACTCAGATAGTTAATGACCCTAGGCTTTGACTTTCCTTCTACACCCCATCCCTCCCTCCCCCCCTCTCTCTCATAAGGTATGACTGGTTCAAGAATTTGGGTCTACGGTGGTATGCTCTTCCAGCAGTGTCTGGCATGCTCTTGGACTGTGGAGGTCTGGAGTTCCCTGGAATTCCCTTCAACGGCTGGTACATGGGCACAGAGATAGCCCGAGATCTGGGAGATAGCAATAGATATAACAAGCTGAAGGTAAATCATAGTCACACACACACACACACACACGGACACACACACGGACACACACGGACACACACACACACACACACACACATATATATGCATACACATGCATGCAACAACACCCACACACACAGACACACACACACACACACACACTCACTCATTTGAGCATTAAAAGTAAGATGACTGTATGGTTTGGTTTGGGGTGAGGTTAGATGGTTAGGCTTGCTCTTGCAAGTTGTAGGGTCTCTGATTTCTTCAAAGCTAAGCCTCTCTTATGAATCCACTTTCCCAAGTGTCTGTTCCTTTCCATGAAGAGGAGGAAGACTTACTTCCTGGAAGCACGCGATTACTTTTCTTGTTCATAGGGGCAGAGGTGAGGGCAGAGAGGTGGGAGGTCGGGAGGTACGGTCATGCATGAAATTTAAGGTCAGTGTCAGGATGCCATTGTCCTTGTTGGTGTCTCAGTATACAGCACTTCTACCCACAGGGTCCAAGGAGATGCTTGCCAAATTCCTTTGTGTGTAGTGATGTAAATGCCACCAAGCTAAGCGGCAGGTTTGTGGTGACGCTGCTTCCTGGGTTTGGGTATTGCGATTGTCAGGTGAAATTTCCCATAGGTGAGGTCATGGTAGGGCCACTGTGAATGGCAGGGCCACTGTGGATGGCAGGGCCACTGTGGATGGCAGTGCCACTGTGGATGCCAGGCCCCTGTGGATGGCAGGGCCACTGTGGATGGCAGGGCCAGTGTGGATGCCAGGCCCCTGTGGATGCCAGGCCACTGTGGATGGCAGGGCCACCTAGCCCTAGCCCTAGCCCTAGCTAGCCCTATGGCAGGGCCACTGTGGATGCCAGGCCCCTGTATGGCAGGGCCACTGTGGATGGCAGGGCCACTGTGGATGGCAGGGCCACTGTGGATGGCAGTGCCATGCAGGGCCACTGTGGATGGCAGGCCACTGTGGATGCCAGGCCCTGTGGATGGCAGCGCCGTGGATGGCAGTGCCATTGTGGATGGCAGGGCCGCTGTGGATGGCAGGGCCACTGTGGATGCCAGCCCCCTGTGGGTGGAGGGGAGTTTGGTTTGCACTCTGGCAGGGCAAACCAAATTCCTGTAACAGGATTCAATATTACTCAACATGACCATTTAAGGAGATTCCCATAGGCTGCTTGGTTTATGCTGGTGGAGATAATGTGTGGTGGCAAGGAAGATGTCTGACCTTATTAAGGGACTTCCTTGGGTCAAAGATTGGGAGTAAATAAGGGAAAAGGGTGTGTCCCTTCTTTAGAGGTCCATGAGCTCAGCATGTCAAAGGTAACAATTTATCAATCAACACACTTCAACAAATAGAGATTCAGACCTCATCAATCATTCACGAGCAGACTTACTTTTTAAGGGGGGATAAGGAGGGGGGGTTGAACAAGTCAAGGGTTGTGGAATTCTAGGGGGGTTAAGTTGCACAAATTTATCAATCACTTTCAAAGGGAGTGGGCGGGGCAAAATAGATGTCTGAAGTGCCCCTCCCCCCCTCCCCCACTAAGCCACACAGAGAGCAGGCAGCTGGTGAGTGTCAACCACCTGAAGCACTTGTAATGCACACCAACTGCCCTCATAAAGTTGAGATGTCACAAATTTGTGGGATTTGCATCTTATGTTGAGCTCTTCGTGTCTGTGACTTCAGCGTGGCCTTAGCAATGCCTTCAGTTCCAGTGCCAAACTGCCAAACAGAGCACTCAGATGTAGCCATTTTTAAATATTGACATAAATAATGGAGCATAAGGTGTGGAAGCTTTGCTACTCTCGAGTAGGGATGTGCTATAGTTTCCTGATTTGGAACCTGCTCGGTACAGTGATTACCAAACTCGATTCTTGGAGTTCAAAGGTCACAGTGCAAGTGTAACTAAGACCACTGCAAAGATTCGCTGCATGTGAGTGCAGCCAAGCTGACAATTGGCGTGCTTGGAAATGGCGATAGATGTTCTGACAACCAGCGTAATCATCAACTAAAGGAAATCTCGTAGAGATCACATGAGCAAATGTCATCATCAGCAGTTATATATATTTTTGATCCTTAAAAATGTATTTCCGCTTCCAACACGGGAATGATGTTTGAAGTGAGTGGGTGGACGTTTGGCTGACATTTGTTGTTTGTGTGTTTGTTTGTCTGTGTAACCCTTCCAGCTGATCGCCCAGGGGCTGGGCCTGAACACACAGACCTACAAACTCTGGAAGGACAGGGCTGTAATTGAACTCAACGTCGCAGTCTTACACAGTTACCAGGTACTACGTATGTATGTACGTAATAATTACCAGTGTGCATCTACGGCTTGATAATGGAATATGTCACCCCCCACCCCGCCCCTTTCCCCCTGGAGAGCATGCCAGACGTACCTCTTAATGTGATCACCTTAGGCTTAATGTCAACAGAATGCTGCCCCAGTACTTGGAGATGAGTGGCTTTGTGGCAGAGGAATGTCTTTGTGTGCACCGCACCTCACCACATTCCCTTCCGGTTGTCTCATTAGATGCAGCACACAATGTGGGCACACGATCCCTGCAGAACCACTGACCTGTGCCAGTGTATGACTAGCATTGCAACCAGATCCCTGCAGAGCCACTGAGCTGTGCCAGTGTATGGCTACCATTGCAACCAGATCCCTGCAGAGCCACTGACCTGTGCCAGTGTATGGCCAGCATTGCAACCAGATCCCTGCAGAGCCACTGAGCTGTGCCAGTGTATGGCCATCATTGCAACCAGATCCCTGCAGAGCCACTGAGCTGTGCCAGTGTATGGCCATCATTGCAACCAGATCCCTGCAGAGCCACTGACCTGTGCCAGTGTATGGCCATCATTGCAACCAGATCCCTGCAGAGCCACTGAGCTGTACCAGTGTATGGCTATCATTGCAACCAGATCCCTGCAGAGCCACTGAGCTGTGCCAGTGTATGGCCATCATTGCAACCAGATCCCTTCAGAGCCACTGAGCTGTGCCAGTGTATGGCCATTGCAACCAGATCTCTGCAGAGCCACTGAGCTGTGCCAGTGTATGGCCATTGCAACCAGATCCCTGCAGAGCCACTGAGCTGTGCCAGTGTATGGCCAGCATTGCAACCAGATCCCTGCAGAACCACTGAGCTGTGCCAGTGTATGACTAGCATTGCAACCAGATCCCTGCAGAGCCACTGAGCTGTGCCAGTGTATGGCCATCATTGCAACCAGATCCCTGCAGAGCCACTGAGCTGTGCCAGTGTATGGCTACCATTGCAACCAGATCCCTGCAGAGCCACTGAGCTGTACCAGTGTATGGCTATCATTGCAACCAGATCCCTGCAGAGCCACTGAGCTGTGCCAGTGTATGGCCATCATTGCAACCAGATCCCTTCAGAGCCACTGAGCTGTGCCAGTGTATGGCCATTGCAACCAGATCTCTGCAGAGCCACTGAGCTGTGCCAGTGTATGGCCATCATTGCAACCAGATCCCTGCAGAGCCACTGAGCTGTGCCAGTGTATGGCCATCATTGCAACCAGATCCCTTCAGAGCCACTGAGCTGTGCCAGTGTATGGCCATCATTGCAACCAGATCCCTGCAGAGCCACTGAGCTGTGCCAGTGTATGGCCATTGCAACCAGATCCCTGCAGAGCCACTGAGCTGTGCCAGTGTATGGCCATCATTGCAACCAGATCCCTGCAGAGCCACTGAGCTGTGCCAGTGTATGGCCAGCATTGCAACCAGATCCCTGCAAGCCACTGAGCTGTGCCAGTGTATGGCTACCATTGCAACCAGATCCCTGCAGAGCCACTGAGCTGTACGGCTAGCATTGCAACCAGATCCCTGCAGAGCCACTGAGCTGTGCCAGTGTATGGCTATCATTGCAACCAGATCCCTGCAGAGCCACTGAGCTGTGCCAGTGTATGGCTACCATTGCAACCAGATCCCTGCAGAGCCACTGACCTGTGCCAGTGTATGGCTACCATTGCAACCAGATCCCTGCAGAGCCACTGAGCTGTGCCAGTGTATGGCTACCATTGCAACCAGATCCCTGCAGAGCCACTGACCTGTGCTAGTGTATGGCTAGTATTGCAACCAGTTTAAGGACTTCAAGTCCTGTAAATTTTGTCCTCTCTAGTATGTATGTGTGTGTGTGTGTGTTGTCAGTAGCTATTCTGATACTTACTAGTGATGGAGTTGTCATAAATCCATCTTCCTAAGACTTAACTACCAGCAATGTTTCCCGGAGTGTGGGTGGAGCTCTCTTCAAGGGACATCGGAGTCACCCTGCTAAAATATAGTGCACTGAACAAGTGTGGATTGCAACACACTAGTGTGAAGTGTTTGACTTATCAAATTGGTACTGAAGATGTTTAAATATCGGTTTTGGCAGTTGTCCTCCCCCCCCCCTCCCCTCCCCCTCTCCCCCTCCCTTCTACCACCACCACCAAAATGTCCTTTAATGTAACCGCCTCGTCACTGACATCCCCCCCATCCTCCAGAAGGCTGGTCAATGATAAACTTATATTCTCTCTTTCTCTGTGCCACTGTTCACGTAGTCTAATAATGTCTCTGTCGTGGACCACCACTCCACCACCGAGAGCTTCATCACACACATGAAGTCAGAGATGCTGGTTCGTGGGGGCTGTCCTGCCGACTGGGTCTGGATTGTACCTCCCATCTCCGGCTCGACCACTCCAGTGTTTCATCAGGTTTGTAATGTGTGGTGTGAGGTGTGGTGTGAGGGTGTGGGGTGTGAGGGTGTGTGGTGTGAGGTTTGTGTTGTGAGGCTATGCGGTTTGAGACTGTTTGGTCATGGTTAGTGGTGTGAGGATCTGTAATTAGTGTCTGTGGTGTGATGGTGTTTAGTGTGGGGTGTGGGATATTTGATGATGTGATGGTGTGTGGTATGACGTTATGTGGTGTGAGAGTGTTTTGTGTGTGGATGTCTGGTGTGATGTGTTTAGTGTGAGGCTGTGTGGTATGAGAGTGTTGTCGGGTGGTTTTTTGATGGTGTGAGGATGTAGAGGGGTATGAGTTTGTGGTGTAAGGGTATCAATGATGTGGTGTGTTGTGTGAGGGTATTTGATGTGATGGTATGTAGTGTGAGGGTGTGTGTTGTGATGGTGTGTGTTGTGAGGGTGTGTGGTGTGATGGTGTGTATTGTGAGGGTGTGTGGTGTGATGGTGTGTATTGTGATGCTATGTGGTGTGAAGGAATGTTATGTGAGGATTTGTGGTGTGAGGTATGGTGTTAGGGTGTGTCATGATGGTGTGTTGTGTGAGGGTATGTGGTGTGTAGTACGAGAGTGTGGTATGTGAGGGTAGGTAGTGTGTTAGGTGTTGGTGTGAAGGGGTGTTAGTGTGAAAGAGCGTGATCTTATTGTGTGAGGTGTCTTGTGTGAGGGTGGACATTTCATGTGGTCGTGCATGGTGAGTTACACACTTCCAGAATCATGCTATCCTGCCACACCTCGAGTGGCTAATAGCTGGGCGTGGCCAGACTCTAGAGCACACTATTAAAAAAGTGCCTAGTTTGTCTAATTAATTCATGCACCTGGTATGGCGTGAAACCAGGTGTCTCTATAAATAACAGAGACGGTCGGCCCTTTCATAAAAGCATCAGAGCTGGATGAAACAACAATTAGCCAAGAGAAAACCCATTCACTTCCACCTACATCCACTGCCAAAGACCTGACATCACATCCTGTGTCCCGCGTGCCTAGGAGCAGCTCCACATACAGTCATACACAAAATCTTTCAATCATCGGCTCTCAAAGGCTGGTGAGCAGATACTTTCTACAGCTTCATCTGCTCTGCTGTTTTATCAAGACCTCATCAATTACCTATATTTGTGATTGCAAGATTATGGGCCTCTCCTAATTAAGTTACGTAAGCCGCAAGCCACTGGAATGTTGAGCTACCACATGTGTACGTCATCCTTGCATCCTCGAAGTTCCAAACTGTGAGTTCTGTGACATGCGTGGAGTTCTTGGAAGGCAAGCTCTACTGTCTCAGCGAGCGTGGAGAGTTCGTTTTTGCATACCAGTTTGCATACTAGAGTTGCCTCTTCCTTCCAGCTCAGATCAGGCTGGTTCCTTGCCGACTGGCAGTGGCTGCAGTCACCTTCTGAGCCATCTCTCTTCACAGAAATGCCACAACTTTTGAGTGGATTAGATGAGTGTTTCATCAGCTGCTTATCACATGAGTGACCCCCAGCCACTCTGCTCATTGTTTGAGACACGCCACTTGTTAGTGCCCATCTGTTTCATAATATTGGGCTGGGAGTTTAGCCAGTGAGCACGCGCCCTGCAATGCACTTGTCCGTGGGCGTGTGTGAGATCATCCCACATGTTCGCACTTCCTCTACCCAAAGCAGTAATCCATGCAGGAGTTATTGAAGGCGGCAAGTTCTAGAGGGAGTGATGTGAAGTACATACACATAATATACACACAGAGTGTTCTCTAATAGAAACTGTGCTTACAAATTACTTCAGTCCTGCCCACTTGCCGGTATTAAGTTCCATTTTCAAATAAAAGGCCAACGGTTGAAACTGAACTCTTTGATGGACTCTTTCTTGCCGAGCCCACTGATTCTGGAAGCTTTCCTTGCCGACCCCACTGATTCTGGAAGCTTTCCTTGCCGAGGACATCTGCTCAGCCACCCATGCCGTCTCGGAAATACTCCGAATTGCTTGTCCTTGAAGAAAGGACACACTTCTGGATGATTTCTTTGCTGCAAGTTTTGATAATAGAGACAGTCCGACATTCCTTCGGTTTGCTTTCTTGAAAGGAGCCAATTCAACCAAACTGCAGCTGGTGAAATGAGTTCAGCTTCTCTACCCTGGCTATGAAGCTGACACAGGGCACAGCTGGAGCCGCCGGTTCTATTGGAAGCACCTTTCTATAGAAAATAGAGAGGAAATAGAGAGTACACATATGTAGAGAGTACGCATACTCCTTGGTCACCACCTGCTTAATGTGTGGTGTGTGTGTGTGCATGTGGTGTGTGTGCATGTGGTGTGGTGTGTGCATGTAGGATGTGTGCATGTGGTGTGGTGTGTGCATGTAGGGTGTGTGCATGTGGTATGTGTGCATGTGGTGTGTGTGAGTGTGGTGTGTGCATGTGGTGTGTGTGTGCATGTGGTGTGTGTGCATGTGGTGTGTGTGCATGTGGT